>JAVJIX010000131.1:2597500-2842500 GCA_036785185.1 Paratrypauchen microcephalus
AAAATGTTTTTACTCAAAACATTTTGCTTTGTGTCAGTGGCATAACGTATTTTCCGTATTACGCTTTATCGCAGTATTTGTCGTGCTTCAAAATCTGTTATCATGACAGGCGTATCAGTCACTATGGCAGCAGTACTAACTTTTCATCATTCGGATAGGTTTTCATGATTCTCTCATTTTGACTTTTTTTGGTGGGATAAAACCTGTTGAAATGAAACAGAAAACACACACCACATTTTGTAGGGGTGCAAATGTAAGGAGCAGCAATAAAAACGTGACACTCAGATGGCCAATGTTCAAAAGATTTTTTTATTTAAAAAATGCTTCGTCAGATCATTTTTCTTGCTTTGGACAACAGTAAATAGCAACTGTGCTCCAAAGCAAGAAAAGTGATTTGATGTAAGGCTTTTTCCCATAACATTATTTAGAAAATGTATTTAAAATTGTGTAAAACAATGTAAATGATCATTTTACACAAATCAGGAAGCAGTTTTTGAGGAAAAGTTTAAAAATATGTTAAATATTACAGGAAGAATTCTAAAACAGATGGATGGCATTTCTGATACTTTAAACATTATTTCAACAAGATAAATGTGCTTTCTTCCTAATGTTAAATCATTATTTCTGTGTACATCACAATAGTTTTTTTTTTAGACCACTGTATAACATGGTTGCTAGGTAACATTTAAGGAATTTGTGTGGCGTTATAATTTCCCACCAGGAAGTAAATTCTTAAATCTGAAAAAATGGCCAAAGAATTACAAAATTTTGAGCTAAATCTTAAATCTAATGATCCTAAATGAGTTTTGAAGAGTCCGTCCTGTCATAGGTGCTTTAATGTGGTGCAGTGCTGTCTCTTGAACCCTTCTTATCCCACTCTAACGGTCTGGTTGACCACAGGACCCTGGCTCATCATCATCATCGGTGCCGGCTGCATGTTCACCACGTTAGTCACGTTCACTGTAGTTGGAGATTTGTCACGCGCTCGTAACTCACGATGCATCTGACACCAAACGCACCACACACAGAAGCAGGAGGTGCAGATGTCCCTGCATATAGAGCCCTGGGAAAAAGAGACGACCACTTGTTTATTAATCAAGGCATTAAATAGCAATTAAATTTTATGTTTAATAATGTATACAGTAAAAACAATACACATGCCAAGACATTTATAACAAAGACAGTAGCACAAAATGGTAAATATAGCCGCGTATTTGTAACAAATCTCTAGAAGTCTTTTCTTAAAATTTGTTTTAAAAATCTACAAAATACAAAAGAAATAATGGTTTATTTTTTCATTATTTGACTAGACAATTAGCCTACAGACTGGTCCACTAATGGAATCATTGGAATCTCTGTCAAACAAATGCACTTTTTTTTTTTTTTTTTTTTTTTTACTTGTATGAATTTAAAGGGCCCATATTACATTATGTTCTGATCTCTGTTATAATGTTGTTTCCTCCTCACAAACACACCTGGAGTTGTGTTTTGTTTCATTCACACGTTTAACACACAAACCTGCATATTTGGGCCGAGTTCTTCTCTCAAACTGAAAACACTCCTTTGAGCTTTGGAGATATGGACAGACTAATAGCAAATGTTTACTCAAACGTGTGAATGAAACAAAACACAACTCCAGGTATGTTTTTAATGCGTTAACAACACTATATCAGCTCAAAGCTCAGAAGAGTCAATTTGTGTAATATAGGACCTTTAACATTTCTCTTTATTTCTTTTCTCTGACCTTTATTTTGTATCTGTGCCGAATAGCCACTCTGAGCCCAAACGTTGCAGGGGGCACAAAGAGGGGGATCCCACATGCGGCCAAGATCCCAGGGCTAAGGATGTCACACAGAGGGAGGCAGTGGTTCTCCTGAAATCTCCCAGAAACAGTGCATGCCAGGCACGGGCAGCACCAGAAACCATAGCAGCCTGGAGGACAAAAAATAGGGAAAAACAAACCAAGTGAGCAGGTACAAACACATTTTATTAAAACCAAAGTATGATATACTGTTTTAAAGGTCCTATATTATGCCTATATTATTATATTATTATACTCTTGTGAGCTTTACACCATGTTATAATGTTGTTACCTCATCAAAAATATACCTGGAGTTGAACATTATAACATAGATCAGAAAATAGAGTAATATAGCCCCTTTAAATTTATATAGCAAATATGAAATTATATGATTTAGTGGTAGATCAGTCCTAGTTTAGTCTAGATGTGGTTTAGTCCTGTCTAGTTCAGATTTAGCTCTTGTCCTTGGTTAAGTTCTGGGTTCAATCTGATCTAGTCCTGATTCAGCCCCAGTCTAGTTCTGGTTTAAATCTGACCTTGTTCCTAGTTTAGTCCTTGTTCAGTCATCGATTAGACCTGGTTTGATCGGGGTTCAGTCCTGGTCTAGTCCTGGTTCAGTCCTGGTCTAGTCCTGGTTCAGTCCTGGTCTAGTCCTGGTTCAGTCCTGATCTAGTCCTAGTTTAATCTTGGTTACTCCTGGTCTTTTTTGTTTTGTTTTAATTTTGCTCTAGTCCCTATGATTCAGTAAATGGTCCACTCCTGATCTTTTTTATTCTTTAATCTAGCTCTAATCCTGGGTTAGACCTGGTCCAGCCTTGGTTTCATCCTGATCTTGACCTGATCTTGACCTAATTGAGTCCTGGTCTAATCCCATTTTTCTCTAGTTCTAATCCACATATAATTAATTTTTACTCACATGTTTTTGAGTCCTCGAGGCAGTCACAGACTCCACTGCTCCACTCCACATGATCAGCCTTTGAAAACTTTGCCATTGTTACGATTTAAAGACAAATAAACCTGCACGAATATATGGAAACAAACACACTATTAATCAAAAAGGACTCAATAAAGCCACAACTATTTATAATGGCATCCAGTGGCTATAGCTTGGGATTTTGTTGATATAAAAGATAACAGCAATGTTTGTACTTGTAAAGCATTATAGAAATAAAATCTTTTATTGAAGATTGAAGATTGAATTAATAATAAATTACAAATATTAAAAAACAAGAAAGATGAACACATAATTTACTACTCTATAATACACATTTAAAAGTACTGTATTCCAAAACAGTTCATTTAGTGTGTCAAAAATGGTGGTTCAGAACATAAAATCCACCCATCCACATAAAAAACTATTACAATTTAAAAAAAAAACATGGCAAAAATTCAGCATCTGCTTTGATCATTCTTATTATATTTATTGATAAACTAAAATATTGTAAAATGCATACAGCTTTTACCTGGGTGGTTGCACTTGTGGAGTGGCCGGTGGATGACTGAAGAGATCACAGATACTGAAGGAGGTTTTACACTTCAGATTCCTGTAAAACCTGAATGTGGCATGGAGCGCAAAATGAAAGTACAGTGGTACCTCACCTTACGAATGACCCAACAAACGAAAATTTCAAGTTACAAAACGCCTTCACGTTAAATTTTGGTCTCTAGATACGAAAGAAAATTCAAGTTACGAAATTTTTGCGAAATCTCAAAAATTCAAATAATGCGCGCTCAGCCACACACATTATACGCTTTTCTCAGACTGGATTTAAACTTTTCTCACATTTGTCTCTCGTTTAAACACTCAAACTTTCATAGATTTTCAACAAAATTATTAATAGTGAAGTGTGGGGGGAAGGGGGAGGGGGGAGAAGACTGCGCGCGGACACGTGTGATAGCGCAGCATGACCCGGCGCGGGGCTGACAGCAGGACTAGACCAGGACTAAACCTGGACTAGACCAGGACTAGACCAGGTGGATTAAAGCGCCGCGCGCAGGTCTATTTCCTGGTTTCGTTTCGAGTCACGGCTGAGGTGAGCAGCGAGGGGGACCGCACACAGTCTGAGCGCATGAACGAACGCATGCAAGAGCCGCGGTCTAGACCAGGTCTAAACCAGGTCTAGAGGAGGTCTAGAGGAGGCACGGTTTGAGCACGGGTCTCGTTCATGCGCTCAGACTGCGTGCGGTCCCCCTCGCTGCTCGCCTCAGCCGTGACTCAAAACGAAACCAGGAAATCGACCCGTGCGCGGCGCTTTAATGCACCTGGTCTAGTCCTGGTTTAGTCCAGGTTTAGTCCAGGTTTAGACCTTGGTCTAGACCTGGTATAGTCCACGTTTAGTCCTGGGTCTACAGTCTCTACGCAGAACACAATGTTGCACTATAAAAAAAATTCTACTATTAAAAAAAAAAAAAAATCACGTGTAATTGAATAAATCCAAGTTCTATATTTTTAATGCCATACTGTGGAACATTCCAGGTAAAACAATAACATCTCCATGGAGACAAGACAGTGGAACACATCCATTTTCTTCTGATTTATCTGGGGCCTTGGCACACACTTCATCCAGCTCATCCTGGGGGGTTCCTGAGAGCCGAGAGACCTAGGGTGCATCTCAGTTCTCTTTCCTCGCTTCCTTCTCTTTGATTCTCCAGGAAATGGGTGAGGAAGTCCCCCCCGACAGAGACAAAGCGAGGAGAGAGGATATAAACTCCTCACCAATAGAGACCAGTAAAGCTTGATACTTTTATGTTTTGTCTTCCTCCTGAAGCCTCCCTCATGTTTACTCCTTCAGTCTGTGCTTTTCTTTGGGACACCCCTTACTATGACACATTTGACTGACTCGAGGAGAGGAATCAAGGTGAAGGAAGCGAGGAAAAAGAAATGCAGCAGCCAGGGAGGAGAGTGGAGCAGAGGAGAGACAGGAGGAGACACAAGCTGAGGGTCAGGGGGACAACCTTTCCTAGTTCCTTAGTTTTAATGTAAAATTCAGGATTATTTTACATGCCAAACATCCTTTACTGCTGTCCCTGTATTAAAATTGCATTGTGTAACTTCTCTGGTGGAGGGTCCATCAAATGCTTTTCTCTATGAAATGTTATTGCTTTGTCTGAAATAGACTTAGACGAACTTTATTGATCCACAAGGGAAATTGTTTTGGATACAGTAGCTCACTCATCAAATATAATATATAACAGAGGGTAACAAAAAATAGATGGAATAGCAACCAAAGAGCAATAGACCAGTGTCAGATGAGACATAATTATAAAAATAAAAATAATGATAATAAATGTATATGTACAAATCAAAATTAAATAGAAAATTTGTAATAAAGTATAAAACAGGGGGGTCGTGCGTGAGACTGCGTAATTTCCGAGGAGCAGGGTGGCTTGAATTGCGTGAGAAATGCCGTGTGAGCGTGTGAACGCGTCGAATTGTCTCTCTCAATGCGTGAGACTTGAGAGCCCTGCTGTAAATGTTTGTCTAAAGAACAAACTTAAACTACAAAGCAACTAATGAGAGTTATATAAATGAAGTTATTACCTGATGGTTCTCAGTTTGTTTTATCATCACCGCAGTGTGCACTTAGCAGCTGAAACTACACTCTACAGTCTGCCCAACAACAGAACAATCTATTTTCTGATTGGCTGATTTTTTTCCGGGGAGCGGGACGGGGAGGAGGGGGAGAGTTTTTTTCGCTGAAAACGCGCGGTGCCTGCATAAACTGAGCCACACAGACCGATTTTCTGAACACACACACAAAAAAAATAAAAATCAGCGTGAGAAATGCCATGTGTCGAATTGTGTTTGTCACACTCTCAATGCGTGAGACTTCCCTGGTATAAAATACAATAACAAATAAGATGTACGAATGTAAGTACAAATGAAATGTATCAAATCAAGTTACAGGTCAGATCTGTGGAGTCAGAATGCTTGTTTTTCTAGGTATTTTTGAGCTATAAAAACACCAAATGAATAAATGTATGGTATGTTTAATGTTATACTGTGGAACGTTCCAGGCAGAGCAATGACTCATCCATAAAAAAAACAAGGGTGACGGACCCTCCACCAGAAAAGTTGCACCTTTAAGTTGTTGCACTGATATCAGCTCACTGAGACAAAAGGGAGGATCAAGGAGAGGAATCAAGGTAAAGAAAGCAACAATAGAAAACTGATTAAATGCAGTGGAACCTGCCTAGAACACCTCTCCAGGAAGACGTCATGGAAAATTACACAGTGCATCTAAAATATATATAATAATTATGGCTTACTTATAATAATTGCAGTTGACTGTGTATTACAGTAATGTCAGGGAGTTCCCCACAGCGCTGAAAACCAGAGAATGTGACGATGTGTGGACTTAACCAGCTTTTGACAGTGACTCTGCCTTTGAGCCATGCACGACAATACAGTGCTTCAACTTTTAGAATAGATTTGTACCCTACTGTTTGTGAATCTGTGTGTGTTGTTGGTACTAGTGTTGTCACGGTACGACCATTTTAAACTTTCACTACTAAGGAAAAGGCTTTATACTTCCAGCACATTCAATATAGCATAATATAAAACAGCTTTTTAGATCATTGATTTTCATTTTCAGTGCAGTAATAGTTATTATAGGTTGTGGTTAGGGGTGGGCAATATAGCCTAAAATTTATATCACGGTATAATTTGAACCATAGACGGTAGACGGTATATATCACGGTATACTTTGGTACGTAACAGTATTAACTGTTCACAGTATTAACAGCTTCTTAATGGTCACCAGAGCACATGGAAAAAGCATTCAAGCAGGAAGCTGTTTTTTAAACTATTAAATAACATAAAAGTCAAGAATATTACTACAAGAAAATGTATTGTGCAAAACTGTAATTGTAAAAAACATAAAACAAGTAACTTCACTTTCAGGCAGTATAAAATTTGAACAAGGCAGTGTAAATCGAAAATGAAACTGCTTTAACATTGGCGCCGGTGTCAGTGCTGATGCATACCTGCAACTCTTCGTCAAGTTCCCATGACTCGAGCGCTTCTCTGAGTCCCTGGGCAATCATCTCCCCTGTATGGTCGTCAGGGAAATACGATGTTTGCAGTACACATGTACTGTTGAAATGGGCCGTACACAGGCATTTGCCGCACAACTTCCAGTCGTCAATAAAGTGGATTGTCAGGCTGATGTACGGGTCCATAGTGCGACTCGACCACAAGTCCGTGGTGGTTGCATCGTGTTTTATGTCACGAAGCTCTTTTCCCACTTGATTGTGGACCTCGTCATGCAGTCTGGGCACTTCCACCTGGCTAAAATATTTGCGGTTTGGTACCACGTACCGTTGATCCAGCGTCTTCTCCATGCCTAGTAAAAAGCCGCTTCTCTCTACGGTTTGGAAAGGCACCGTGTCGTTACACAAGAATATTGCGATGGACTTCGTTATGTCAATCCACCGCTGGCTTTTTTATCATAAGCTACGCCTTTTGAAAATGCCTGACACCAGACTGCTGGTGTGTAGTGCCAACTTTTTTCCTCCCACTTGAAGACTGGCTTGGCTTTTGAGTGTCACCGCGCATTCGTTGGCTTTCTTTGTACTCGATAACGTGTTTAGCTTTTAGGTGGTAGAACAGATTGCTTGTGTTGCCATGTTTTGCGATCACTGTTTCCCAGCATATTCTGCAGATTGTTTTCCAATTTCCTGTTCAGTATCCGACGCCTTGTATCCAAACCATGACCAGATTACAGAAGTTGAGCCGGTCTTTTTCACGAGCTCCTCCTCCTCCATGTGCTCGCTGTTCGCAGTGATTTTTCCTCCTTCCTTGTTGTGGTGACGCAATGATCGCGATAGGAAGGTATAACCCAAATCTCTACCGTTGGCCAAATTTATACCGCATACCGTTTATACCGTTTATACCGCCCACCCCTAGTTGTGGTCTTATACTAGTTATACTACTGATATTGATACTTTGCAGCTGATGTCATGTCATGCAAACTGTAGGCACTGCTCTGTCTGAAGCTCTGTTACTGAAGTTGGACTTTAATCTGAGCTTTTTTTTTTTTTTACATGATCTGGTCATAATAAACTGACTTAAAGGAGAATTAATGTTTTTTACAATCTGAACCTTATTTCGGTAATAAAACAAGTTGTTTTACTCACCCATAGCACTTTGGTGTCATATGGAGCACTTCCAGAGATGTTTTAGATTAGCGATAGCCGTATCGCAAGTTCTCGGGCATATAATATATGCCCCGAGCATGTATGCCCCGAGCGGTCTCCAAATAACACAAACTTTAGCACTTTTCAAATCATAGAAGCTCAATGTCTTAGTCTACGCTTTAGTTTGAGTCAAAAGTGGCCTGTAATCCGAGATTTATCCATAATTTACAGCTTTGCATTTCATGTTTGGGTCCCGAGATCCGAGAGTGAAATAAACTGTGACTCCGCACATGCGCACTGACCTCATCTACTTGAAACTATGGATAAATCTCAGATTACAGGCCACTTTTGACTCAAACGAAATTGTAGACATCGAGCTTCTATGATTTGAAAAGTGCTAAAGTTTGTGTTATTTGGAGACCGCAAACATGTGCCCCGAGAACTCACATTACGGAGATCGCAAATCTAAAACATCTCTGGAAGTGCTCCATATGACACCAAAGTGCTATGGGTGAGTAAAACAACTTGTTTTATTACCGAAATAAGGCTGAGATTGTAAAAAACATTAATTCTCCTTTAACTACAACAGCTGATTTGTGCTGTTAAACAGGTCTCGCACATAAAATTACAGTGACAAGCTTTAGCCAACAGTTCTTCAGTTAGACACTCTCATCTTTTTGGTGAAAATCAAACTCCTAAACAGGACCGTGAATGCTCGTATTGATCACAGGCTCCTGAACATGTGTTAACATGTGTAGTTTCCAGACTTCAAACAGATCTTAAATCTTTTTTGACAGTGTTTACTAATGTGTGCATTGTGTCACCATGGTAACTGTTAATCATTCCACCATAGAGATACATGAACACCCCCAGAGTAATGTAAAGTATCAATAGATTCAAGAAAAGGTCCAACTTTGTCCCATTGGTGTTTTTCAGATTTAAGAGCGTCATGACGACATACTCCCAGATGAAGGCAGTGACAGATTTTCCATATTGATTACATTGTAATTTGCCATGAAATATCCAAAAGGAAAAAGCTCAAATGTTGAACGTGATCATTTCTATTATTCACTTGACTCCAACTCACTTTATTAAAACAAAAATCTGCATATTACAATACAATATTTTACCTGCCTCCATCTGAATTCAATATTATTAGCCTATTACAATTGCTGATGATTTGATACAGATTGGCTGCCATGTTTTTTGTGCATCAGCCCCAGGGCAAGTGTGACCACCAACGCTGACTGTGACTGTAGTGAATGAATAAAACTTGAGTGGATTGTGAAGGGCATTCCATTATTAAACATTTATAAATACACAGACCAACCATCTAAGATCACTATTATAGTGCCTATTTTATTTACAATTAACTAAAAAAAAAAGATTACAATCAGAAGTGGATCGTGATGAAACAACTGTGACGTTGGCGCCATCTTCTGGCTAAAAAACGGTATTGCAGTGGTCTTAATCAGCGGTTTTATGCGTTTATTGAGGTTTATTATATTGTATTATTTTTATATTTATTATATTATTTATTTATTCTAATAAGATAGAGCTTTGAAATTGCCCCTTTATATGCGAATGTTTGTATTCACTTGTGTGTTTTTTTTATGTTTCTATTCTCATTTGAACTTTATACTTTTATAAGGTGCTTTTTGGCTGTGTCTGAAAATTGGCAATTTAAAAAAAAAATCTAAATCAAACATTCAGTGCAGTTACAGAAGCTTTGCAGTATATGTACACTACCAGTCCAAAGTTTAAGCACACCCTCTCATTCAGTGCTTTCCCCCCCCCTTTATTTGTACTTTTTACATTTTATACACATACAGAAGTCATCCACTATATGTAGTAAGATATATGAATATGTAAAAAAAGATATATGTAAAAAGAAGTGAAATAGGCCTAACTGTACATATACTTATAACTGTATATATTTTATATTCAAATCTTCAAAGTAGCCACTCTTATTTAACTTTTTTCCCTTCACAACATAATTCCATACATCTTGCTTCATATTTGTCTTCCTTTTGTCTCTAAAATGTAGAAAGTAGTAAACAAAGAAAAAAATGTATGAATGATTGTGTCCAAACTTTTGACTGTTAGTGTACATTTTCAAATACATAAGTAGTATAAGTAATGACAGCAATCTGCAGTATTTATTTATTTTTATTATACAAAACTTTTAAACTCCATTCACCCTTTTTGAAATGTTAATACACTCAACACTGTAGTTAGTAAATACTCGGCAAGTAAAATTTCTTTTATGCAAAATACTTTTCAGAAAATTGTCAACAACAATGTGTTTCAATAATAAACTGAAATGCCACAAATGGACCCATTTTTGTAACTAACTCCTTTTAGAACAGTATTGCAAGGAACACAGTGTAAAATAGCCTTATAAAAAAGCAAACAAACCCAAAATGCTTAACATGTCTCCTTTAAATGGGAAAAAAATATTAGAATAGTCAGACTAGGGAACATATACACTCAACAAAAATATAAACACAACACTTTTGTTTTTGCTCCCATTTTTCCTGAGATGGACCCAAAGATCCAAAATTCACTCCAGATACACAACACTACCATTTCTCTCAAACATTGTTCACAAATCTGTCCAAATGTGTGACAGCGAGCACCTCTGCCCCGCCGAGACAATCCACCCCACCTCACAGGTGCGCCACATCAAGATGCCGATCCGACATCATGACCAGTGCACAGGTGCGCCCCAGACTGCCCACAATAAAAGGCCACCCCGAAATGTGCATTTTTTTAAATTTTTTTTTGCTTTATTGGGGGTCTGGGAACCAGTCAGTATCTGGTGTGACCACCATTTGCCTCATGCAGTGCAACACATCTTCTTCACATAGAGTTTATCAGATTGTCAATTGTGGCCTGTGGAATGTTGGTCCACTCCTCTTCAAAGGCTGTTATGGACGAAGAACACAGGTGCATTTTATTGATGGCATTTTGAATGCACAGAGATACCGTGATGAGATCCTGAGGCCCATTGTTGTGCCATACATCCATGAACATCACCTCATGTTTCAGCAAGATAATGCACGGCCCCATGTTGCAAGGATCTGTACACAATTCTTGGAAGCTGAAAATGTCCCAGTTCTTGCATGGCCAGCATACTCACCGGACATGTCACCCATTGAGCATGTTTGGGATGTGCTTGACCGGCGTATACGACAGCGTGTACCAGCTCCCACTAATATCCAGCAACTTCGCACAGACAGCCAAGAGGAGTGGACCAACATTCCACAGGCCACAACTGACAATCTGATAAACTCTATGTGAAGAAGATGTGTTGCACTGCATGAGGCAAATGGTGGTCACACCAGATAGTGACTGGTTCTGAGTCCCCAGACCCCCAATAAAGCAAAAAAAAAAAAAAATGCACATTTCGGGGTGGCCTTTTATTGTGGGCAGTCTGGGGTGCACCTGTGCACTGGTCATGATGTCAGATCGGCATCTTGATGTGGCGCACCTGTGAGGTGGGGTGGATTGTCTCGGCGGGGCAGAGGTGCTCGCTGTCACACATTTGGACAGATTTGTGAACAATGTTTGAGAGAAATGGTAGTGTTGTGTATCTGGAGTGAATTTTGGATCTTTGGGTCCATCTCAGGAAAAATGAGAGCAAAAACAAAAGTGTTGTGTTTATATTTTTGTTGAGTATATGATGATAGTGCTACGATATAGATGCATATATGAAGTGTAATTAGTTTAACAGTGTGGATTAGCATGAGGCTAGTTTAATACTTGGACAAGGCAATGTGGGCGTCGTCCATAGCAACAGTTGCTATGGTGGTTGTGGGCGGGGGCTGCATGCTGACCACATTCTGGACGTTGACCACTTGGGAGGGTTTCATTCTGTGTTTTAGCTCACGATGCATCTGACACCAAGAGCACCACGAGCAGCAGCAGGCCACAGTCATGTCATTAAACAGAGTGCCCTGGGGAAAAACAGTGAAATATATATATATATATATATATATATATATATATATATATATACACACACACACACACACACACACACACACACACACACACACACACACACACACACACACACACACACACACACACACACACACACACACACACACACACACAGTGGTACCTCACCTTACGAAATTAATTCATTCCAGAAGTGGTTTCGTAACGTGAATTTTTCGTAAGTTGAGTAGCTATTTCAATGGAAAAGGCCTGATCCGTTCCAAGGTTTTTTTTTTATAGTGTAACTTTTTTTTATAGTGTAACATTTGTGTTCTGCATCCTGATTGGAATAAACCAGGTCTAGACCAGAACTAAACCAGGTCTAAACCTGGACTGGACCTGGACTAAACCAGGATTATCCCGGGACATGGCAGTGCCGTTGGAGGAGCGCGTTGCTCGTGTCTCTGGGCTCTGCTTCTATGTGACTTCCAGGTCTAGACCAGAACTAAACCAGGTCTAGACCAGGTCCGGATCAGGTCCAGACCCGGACCAAACTGGGACCAGACCAGGATTAAATCACCCCGCGCGGGCCCGCGGCCCCGAAGGGGAGGCACGGCCCGGGCGCCGCGGCTCCATCCCGCGCCGTGTCGATGTCGCTTTTTGATCCTTCGATGTCGGCTCTTCCTATCATTGTGAAGCAGAATTCACCAAGTGTTGGATTGTTCACTCACTAAGGGAACGTGAGCGGGGTTTAGACCGTCATGAGACAGGTGAGTTTTATCCTACTGATGATGTGTTGTTGATAGTAATCCTGTGTCTCCGCTCCCCTCGCACGTTCGACGCTATATTGAGCCGTGTCTACCCCCACGCTTCACTATCAACACATTCCATTGAAAATCTATGAAAGTTCGAGTGTTCAAACGAGAGAGAAATGCGAGAAAAGCCCAACTCCAGTCTGAGAAAAGCGTAGAATGTGTGTGGTGAGGCATTTACAGCCCTAAAACATGTAGAAAAATTGCAAAATACAAAGTTGTCTTACCTCGCGGACCTCTCCCACCGCGGGCCACCTCTGGAACCTAATCCCGTGTGTGTTGATAAAGTGTATTTACGTTTTGGGGTGTGCAACTGAGCGCGCATTAATTGAATTTTTGAGATTTCGCGTTTCGTAACTTGAATTTTCTTTCGTATCTAGAGACCAAAATTTGACGTGAGGGCATTTCGTAACTTGGATTTTTCGTATGTAGGGTCTTTCGTAAGGTGAGGTACCACTGTATGTGTGTGTGTGTGTATATATATATATATATTTATATATATATATATATATATATATATATACACACACACCCACACACACACACACACACACACACACACACATATATATATACACATACGGCTGGATAGCTCAACTGGTAAGTCACGGGGGGCCCGGGTTCGAATCCCCCTTCCAAGAGGGCAATGAGCAAGCCAGTGTGGGTCCTTGGGCAAGACCCTTCACGGTATAGCCCACCTCATACAATGATGAGAGACAATGAAACTTACGAGATCCCGGCTCAGACGTCGCCCAGCCAAACAAGGTCTGCATCAGGTGCTGGGGAACCAGAGCACCTTGATGAAAAATGGGCTACTGGAACAAGGCGGAAATGGGCGAGATGCGAGAACAAGGCTCTGTTGGAATGCTACTACTCCAGTAACCCTAGGCAGAGGGGTTACATGAACAGGATGTGGGATGAATGGTTAACACGATACCCACAGTCCAAGCTAACGGCCAAACAACTAGTAGCTCAGTGTTCCAACATCCACAAATGGCAACTGCTATCACAACTAGAGATTGATGAGGTACAACACAAATGCTACGGCAAGGGGGAGCCAGGACGCCAGGTCAGAGGGGAGTTAACACCAACTCCCCAACCAGAGATTGGGTACAAAGCCCCAATAAGTATAACGCTGAGCGAGGCAGCGTCTGACCTGAAAGATAAGATCATGGCCCGAATGAACACAAGGCAACCCCGATGCCAGTTACAGAGGCTAAGTGAAGTACCATCTGAAAGTCTCCTAGAACATGTGAATGCAGCACTGAGAGCGATCCCTACCATAACCATCACTGAAACCAATGAGCTGATATACACTTCAGCAGCAGTGATCCTAGAGGTGCTGGGCTATAAGAGCAACCATGGGAGCCATGAGAGATACCCAATACCCACCATGGAAAAGACGGTTAGAGGCTAGAATCAAGCAGGTGCGGAGAGAAGTGAGCCAATTGTCAGAGGCCCAGAAAGGTGCAATGAAAAAGCAAGTACCCAAGAGGTACAGCCAGTTGCCCATACCTGAAGCACTCGAAACTGCCAAGCAAAGGCTACAAGCCTTGGCCAGCCGCCTAAAGAGGTACACTCGAGATAACGAGGCCAGACGAATAAACCGGTTGTTTGCAACACAACCTGCGAAAGTGTACGCTCAGTGGCAGGGGGATAACACCAGAGCAGACCCACCAAGGCTGGAGACTGAAAGGTACTGGAAAGGCATATGGGAAAGGGAGGCATCACATAACACCGATGCACAGTGGCTGCTGGCTCTGAGGAAAGACCACAGCAACCTGCCTGAACAAGATCCAGTCACCATCACAGTGGCAGACATTCAGGAAAGAGTCTCAGGCATGAAAAGTTGGACAGCACCGGGCCCTGACATGATCCACGCATACTGGCTAAAGAAGCTCACTGCTCTCCATGAGCGCCTGGCAGCACAAATGAACCAGCTGCTAAGGGATGGGACTCACCCTGAATGGCTAACCCAAGGGCGTACGATCCTTATCCTGAAGGATCCCTCGAAGGGTACAGTCCCATCCAACTATCGGCCAATAACCTGTCTCTCCACAACATGGAAGCTCATGTCAGGCATCATGGCGGCTAAGGTAAGTGGGCACATGGATCAATACATGAGCGCATGATCAATACAGAAGGGCATCGGCAAAAACTCCAGGGGAGCCAAACACCAACTCCTGGTTGACCGAACAGTCGCCCGTGATTGCAGAACCCGTCAGACCAACCTGTGCACTGCCTGGATTGATTACAAGAAAGCCTATGACTCAATGCCACACACATGGATCACTGAGTGCTTGGAGCTGTACAATATCAATAAGACTCTAAGGGCATTCATTGCAAACTCAATGCGGTTGTGGAAAACCACCCTTGAAGCCAATGGCAAGCCACTTGCGCAAGTGTCCATCAAATGTGGCATATATCAAGGAGACGCGCTGTTCTGCATAGGTCTGAACCCCCTTAGCCAAATCATCAAAAGCACTGGCTACGGATACCGACTCAGAAATGGGGCCACCATCAGTCACCTCCTCTACATGGATGACATCAGGCTGTATGCTAAGAGTGAGCGAGACATCGACTCACTGATCCACACCACCAGGATCTACAGCACAGACATTGGAATGTCATTCGGGCTTGAGAAATGTAGTAGGATGGTGACCAAGCGAGGAAAGGTAGTCCACACAGAGGGGGTCTCACTCCCAGAGAGAACAATAACAGACATTGAGGACAGTTACAAGTACCTTGGTATCCCACAAGCAAATGGCAACCTTGAAGAGGCAACAAGGAAAGCGGCTACAGTCAAATACCTGCAACGAGTAAGGCAAGTCCTAAGAAGTCAGCTCAATGGCAAGAACAAGGCCCAGGCAATAAACACCTATGCTCTGCCAGTGATCAGATACCCAGCAGGAATCATAAGGTGGCCAAAGGAGGAGATACAGACCACAGATGTTAAGACACGAAAGCTCCTGACCATGCATGGAGGGTTCCATCCCAAATCCAGCACCCCGACAGATGATGTGCTCAAGGAATGCCTCAGACAGTGGAGCTCAGAGGAAGAGGTGCTGGAGGGACCATCATGGCAGGACAAACCCCTACATGGGGCGTACCACTGAAACATAACTGAAGTGGCTGATATCAAGAAATCCTACCAATGGCTGGAGAGGTCTGAAGGACAGCACAGAGGCCCTCATCCTGGCTGCACAGGAGCAGGCCTTGAGCACCCGAGCAATAGAGGCCCAGATCTACCACACCAGACAAGACCCAAGGTGTAGGCTGTGCAAAGAGGCTCCTGAGACAGTCCAGCACATAACTGCAGGGTGTAAGATGCTGGCAGGGAAAGCATACATGGAGCGACACAACCAAGTGGCGGGCATAGTGTACAGAAACATCTGTGCGTAGTACGGGCTGGAGACCCCAAGGTCAAGGTGGGAAACGCCTCCGAAGGTTGCGGAGAATGACCGAGCCAAGATCCTGTGGGACTTCCAGATACAGACTGACAGAATGGTGATGGCGAACCAACCAGACATAGCGGTGGTGGATAAGCAACAGAACAGAGCCGTTGTGGTGGACATTGCAATACCAAGCGATGGTAACATCAGGAAAAAGGAACACGAGAAACTAGAGAAATACCAGGGGCTCAAGGAAGAGCTGGAGAAGGCCTGGAAGGTGAAGGCATCAGTGGTGCCCGTGGTGATCGGAGCACTCGGGGCTGTAACCCCCAAACTGGAGGAGTGGCTACAACAGATCCCAGGAAAAACATCAGACATCTCAGTCCAGAAAAGTGCAGTACAGGAACAGCAAAGATACTGCGCAGAACTCTCAAGCTCCCAGGCCTCTGGTAGAGGACCCGAGCTGGAGTGAGAGACCAACCACCATGGAAGGTGAGGAGCACATTTTATATATATATATATATATATATATATAATAAATGGTAAATAATGGTAAATAATAAATAATGGTAAACAATGGTATAATATTCTTGTAGTTAAAGTATCTATAAATGCATGTACTGTTCTATTTTTGTATTTTTCATTTAAAAAGACGTTATGTTATGAATAAATGTACCTAAAAGTATTGTTAAAGTCGTCTTGAATGAAAATCTGCTGTTGAGACCATTTTGATTTAAAAGGAGTAGTGTGCACTGTATAACATTTCTGGCATTAAACTTGTCAAAAATCTGAAATAATACAGAATGCTTACCTTGATTTTGTACTTGTTTCTCATGGCCACACGCAGAGCGAGGCCAGCAGGGGGCACCAGCAGAGGCACAAGGAAGAAACAGCTCATACAGTCACAAAGAGGCAGGCAGTATGGGTTCTTTAGTCTCCCAGACACCGTGCAGGAGAGACAGGGGCAGCACCAGAACCCATAACAGCCTGAGGAATACATGTACAATAAGACCAAGAGTCTATAGGTTGGCATCACATCCTAAAAGTCTCAAAGTTTAAATAAGATATATTATGCTCTTTTCTGCTGTAGAGTTATAATCTATGGTATCCATGGGTCATTATTTCATCATTTAGACATTTTAAAATGTAATATGGATCAAAAATGACTTGATAAAAGAAATAAGCCTTCTGATGTCAGGTTGAAAACTGTTCGTCACCATAAACTTCACAGCAAAGCACCACACTACCATGGACCCTGCTGACAGCCCATCCTATGGACAGCTACAGTTCACAGTAACAAGCAGTTACAATGGCACATACGTGTGCATGTGCTGCTGCTGAAACCTATGATCCATGAGTTTGAAGATGTGTGGTACAGCCCGAGATCGTGCCCAGTCTTATGCTGTATAGATGGTGTGCAGTTATTTAAATATCTGTTTTTCTTTTATAAATAAGCATTAATGGAGCTAAATTATTCCATGATTGTGGGAAAGATGGACTGGAGTGGGCAGAGTTGTGCTTTAGTTTTTCCTCGGGTGATGCAGAAAAGAGGGAGTCACTGTCCGTGTGAATGTGCGTGTATGTTAGTATGTTGCATGAACTTTGAGTACTTGCTCATTGCTTTAAAGGGATATGCCACACCCAGGTCAAACTTGGGCATCTCCTCACAGTCCAGAGACTAAAATAAGTGGTGGAAAGCGTTTTTCTGGTGACACAGCCATTGTCCAGGTCTGTCAGCACTGACCGCCGCGGTATCTGCAGCTACTCTGCGTTAGACTGGAGTCTAACGGCGCCAGAGAAAGATTTCGGCCAAAAGGAATTAATTTGCTCGATGCTTTTCCCAATTACTTTCTGTGTAGTGCGCATTCATATCGAGTGCAAATAAATGTGCAAATCAACATGGAGAGCTTGACTTGGTCATTTTGGGTGGGAACTATTTTTCAGTGCCGAAAAACACAGCTGAAGCACACACCACGCTGACAGGGGAATCCCTGTTACGCACCAGGAAGGCAGTTCCCCTGTTCCGCAGCGTGGTGTGTGCTTCGGCTGTGTTTTTCCGCGACGTTAGGCTCCAGTCTAACGCGGAGTAGCTGCAGATACCGCGGCGGTCAGTGCTGACAGACCTGGACAATGGCTGGGTCACCAGAAAAACGCTTTCCACCACTTATTTTAGTCTCTGGACTGTGGGGAGATGCCCAAGTTTGACCTGGGGGTGGCATATCCCTTTAAGTGGGTAGATGTAAAGGGAAAACAATCATAACATGGTTAATGATAAAGGAGAGCAGCTAAAAACCTTTAACCTATTCAATGTAATCTATTGTTTCAGTTGAAAGTATGTCTTACAACTGGCTGCATCCTCAAAGCAGTCCAAGAGAGATGTGCTCCACTCCCCCTCCTCCTCTGTGGAGCCCTGGTGCCAAACTTGCCTGGAGGAGACTGGGGGATGGTGAAGCATATTCACATCAGACGTCACTTCCACAAGACGAGAGTAATTCCTAAGAAAACAAAACAGCCCTGCTCAAAACACAATACATTTTTGAAGATATCTGCTTTAATAATTGGAAATAGTAGCCTACATGGAGTGGAGTAGCTTTTACCATTCTTAATTTCATTTGAAAATATAACATTTACTAACATTTAGTTTGAGAAGCCCGTTTAAGTGAGTTTACCATACCAGGTTGCCACTGATAATCCCACAGGGGGTAAAAAAAAGAAAAAAGAAAAGAATGTTCCCCAATCTCAAAGTGCTTCAATCTTAATTGGCAAAATAAAATTTGAATTGTACATATTTTTAAGTTTTATATGTGAGCATTTGACTGGGTACATACATAGATCACATCAGAATTGTGACTCAACTGCTACTAATTTCGGAACTAATCCTGGACTAAACTAGAACTATGTGCAATACGAAATCCACATGCAACACCCATACCACACCATATTATGTGCAATCTGTGAAATACTTACACCTTATTTGATCTTTGATTTAATCCTACCTGCACCTTTGTACATTGTACCTTGTATTTTTTATTACATTTTATTACATATTTTATTATATTGTTTATTATATTGTTTACTTCTTCCCCTGCACTTCTGGAACACTTTTTTTTTTTACCATGTACTATTATTGCATGTTATTAGTACTTCTGACTATTTTAGCGAGTCAACGGTTCTTCTGATCCTAAACATTTCATTGCATTGTTGACTTTGTGTTGATTCTGCATATGACAAATAAACAATCTTGAATCTTGAATCTTGAACTAACCCAGGTCTAGAAGAAGAGGGCTAATCAGGTCAAGCATCAGGACTAAAATGGACTCAAACTAGAACCAGACTGGGACTGAACGAGCCCTAAAGCATACGTATCTTATTTTCTATGATTTGTTTAGGATTGTGTATCACAGACTACTACTTTTTAGATCAAACAGACCAACTTTCAGCGCACTTTTTTGTGCATATTTTTCTGCAAAGACTCAAACGTGCCATTGTGCAAATTAATTATTGTATTACTACAACATTGGTGATCTTGTTCAGATTATGGAGAAAACAGGTAGGCTAAAAATCAAAACAAAAAACACTTACTGTTGAGCATCCATCTCTGCGCAGATACGAGCCGTGTTCGTTTCGATTGTGGTTTTGGGTTTTGTGCCTCTCAAAAACACGTGCGTATCATTTTTTGGGTAAAACGAAACTTATCACGCGGATACAGGTGTTGTAGTTTCACTGATCTGCCATTAGGGGGCAGTGGGCACAGCTGTAGTTTCACTGATCTGCCATTAGGGGGCAGTGGGCACAGCTGTAGTTTCACTGATCTGCCATTAGGGGGCAGTGGGCACAGCTGTAGTTTCACTGATCTGCCATTAGGGGGCAGTGGGCACAGCAGAGATTGCAAAGGAAAACCAAGTGCAAGTACGCTAATGCAAGTATTTTATATTTGATATTATATCTACATTATACGATTATAAAAAACACACAAAGCAATACAAACAAAACAAAAACAACTGTGAAATGTGTTGTATCTCTCTTTTTTCACTTACTATTGGATTTTTTTTAAAGGTACACTATGTAACTTCTGGTGGAGGGCCTGGCTACTACCTGTTTGTCACCATAGAGATGTGCTTTGCCTGGAATGTCCCTTGATATGGCATTAAAATGATCCATCGCGCATTTATTTCACTACAAGTCTTTTTATTGCTCAAAAACACTTGAAAAAAAGTGCATTCTTACAGTGTGACTATTAGATTAATGCCATACTGTGTAACATTCTAGGCAAAGCAAGAACACCTCCATGGAGAAAAGCAGGTGGTGATCATCAGAAAAGTCGCACTGTCTCTGTGCATCACCTATGCTTTTTCATGGGACATATCCTCCTGAGACCCAGCCCATTCATTTGTGTCCTTTATAGTGGACATCGAGTTAACCAGTCTAGTTTGTGGCTGCACTATGATTTAAAAATAAATAAATAAATTATACATAAAACATAGAAATAAATAAATATGTAAGTAAATACTCAAATAAATAAATAAAAATAAATAAATAATACATAATATATAAAAAATAAATACATAAATAAGAAATTAAAAGGGAGTCTAAGAACTTTTTGAGGCAGCTGTAGAAGCTTGTCAGAGATGTTGGTCATAAAAAAAAAAAGTTTTTGTTAGGTTGTTAACTTCACATGGATTTAATACCAAAATGTCCCTGACGTCCATTACAGAGGACACGTTACAACATTATGAATAAAAATAAAATTAACAAAATGTAAATATTAGGGGTGTAAAGATTAACCGATTTGGATCGGTTATCGGTCTGTGACCTCTGCGATCTGAGTGTACTGATCAGCGGAGCCCGGATCGGTCCAAATGCACTACAAAAGGTCCGATGCACCGGATTTACAGCCAAGAATCGGTTTGCTAGCTCCTGAGCGGTCTCTCTCATGGCGCAGCAGCCGCGCTGTGTGTGTCTGCGTTCTTTCGCGAACGGTGGGTGGTTCACTTACCTGGGGTTGAAGCTTATTGGCTGGTTAACTGCCAATGATGCGAGCGGCGCGGGCTGTATGTGGAAGCGAGCACAAAATGTTTGCACTGTATAGCCGTGTCCCAATTCGCATTGTGCGGAGGGCGGGTTTCCCGCCGCCTCGTCTCGTCAGGAGATCTACTCTATGGGTAAGCTAAGCTAAGTTTCCTTTTATTGAGCTATGGTTAAATTAATTTGGTGCGCTACCGCTATTTATGGACATGGTTCCTATGCGTGGTTAATTTTTGTGCCAGTGTTGTGTCGCGTTGATATCAGTCTGATGTTTCACTGTCAGCTTGTTTCCATGGCAGCTATAGACCATAACAATTGCATGATACTAGCGTTTTTATATAAGCGCTATAATATATATAGAGTTCATATAATATATGCCCCGAGCGGTCTCCAAATAACACAAACTTTAGCACTTTTCAAATCATAGAAGCTCAATGTCTTAGTCTACACTTTAGTTTGAGTCAAAAGTGGCCTGTAATCCGAGATTTATCCATAATTTACAGCTTTGCGTTTCATGTTTGGGTCCCGAGATCCGAGAGTGAAATAAACTGTGACTCTGCACATGCGCACTGGCCTCATCTACTTGAAACTATGGATAAATCTCAGATTACAGGGCACTTTTGACTCAAACGAAAGCGTAGACTAAGACATTGAGCTTCTATGATTTGAAAAGCGCTAAAGTTTGTGTTATTTGGAGACCGCAAACATGTGCCCCGAGAACTCAAATTACGGAGATCGAAAATCTAAAACATCTCTGGAAGTGCTCCATATGACACCCAAGTGCTATGGGTGAGTAAAACAACTTGTTTTATTACCGAAATAAGGCTCAGATTGTAAAAAACATTAATTCTCCTTTAACTACAACAGGTGAGCTGATTTGTGCTGTTAAACAGGTCTCGCACATAAAATTACAGTGACAAGCTTTAGCCAACAGTTCTTCAGTTAGACACTCTCATCTTTTTGGTGAAAATCAAACTCCTAAACAGGACCGTGAATGCTCGTATTGATCACAGGCTCCTGAACATGTGTTAAAATCCATTTTGCATAGTTTCCAGACTTCAAACAGATCTTAAATCTTTTTTGACAGTGTTTACTAATGTGTGCATTGTGTCACCATGGTAACTGTTAATCATTCCACCATAGAGATACATGAACACCCCCAGAGTAATGTAAAGTATCAATAGATTCAAGAAAAGGTCCAACTTTGTCCCATTGGTGTTTTTCAGATTTAAGAGCGTCATGACGACATACTCCCAGATGAAGGCAGTGACAGATTTTCCATATTGATTACATTGTAATTTGCCATGAAATATCCAAAAGGAAAAAGCTCAAATGTTGAACGTGATCATTTCTATTATTCACTTGACTCCAACTCACTTTATTAAAACAAAAATCTGCATATTACAATACAATATTTTACCTGCCTCCATCTGAATTCAATATTATTAGCCTATTACAATTGCTGATAATTTGATACAGATTGGCTGCCATGTTTTTTGTGCATCAGCCCCAGGGCAAGTGTGACCACCAACGCTGACTGTGACTGTAGTGAATGAATAAAACTTGAGTGGATTGTGAAGGGCATTCCATTATTAAACATTTATAAATACACAGACCAACCATCTAAGATCACTATTATTGTGCCTGTTTTATTTTAGAATACAATTAACTAAAAAAAAAAGATTACAATCAGAAGTGGATCGTGATGAAACAACTGTGACGTTGGCGCCATCTTCTGGCTAAATAACGGTATTGCAGTGGTCTTAATCAGCGGTTTTATGCGTTTATTGAGGTTTATTATATTGTATTATTTTCATATTTATTATATTATTTATTCTAATAAGATAGAGCTTTGAAATTGCCCCTTTATATGCGAATGTTTGTTTTCACTTGTGTGTTTTTTTTATGTTTCTATTCTCATTTGAACTTTATACTTTTATAAGGTGCTCTTTTTGGCTGTGTCTGAAAATTGGCAATTAAAAAAAAATCTAAATCTAAATCAAACATTAGGTGCAGTTACAGAAGCTTTGCAGTATATGTACACTACCAGTCCAAAGTTTAAGCACACCTTCTTATTCAGTGTTTTTTTTCCCCCACCTTTATTTGTACTTTTTACATTTTATACACATACAGAAGTCATCCACTATATGTAGTAAGACATATGAATATGTAAAAAAAGATATATGTAAAAAGAAGTGAAATAGGCCTAACTGTACATATACTTATAACTGTATATATTTTATATTCAAATCTTCAAAGTAGCCACTCTTATTTAACTTTTTTCCCTTCACAACATAATTCCATACATCTTGCTTCATATTTGTCTTCCTTTTGTCTCTAAAATGTAGAAAGTAGTAAACAAAGAAAAAAATGTATGAATGATTGTGTCCAAACTTTTGACTGTTAGTGTACATTTTCAAATACATAAGTAGTATAAGTAATGACAGCAATCTGCAGTATTTATTTATTTTTATTATACAAAACTTTTAAACTCCATTCACCCTTTTTGAAATGTTAATACACTCAACACTGTAGTTAGTAAATACTCGGCAAGTAAAATTTCTTTTATGCAAAATACTTTTCAGAAAATTGTCAACAACAATGTGTTTCAATAATAAACTGAAATGCCACAAATGGACCCATTTTTGTAACAAACTCCTTTTAGAACAGTATTGCAAGGAACACAGTGTAAAATACCCAAAATGCTTAACATGTCTCCTTTAAATGGGAAAAAAATATTAGAATAGTCAGACTAGGGAACATATATGATGATAGTGCGACGATATAGATGCATATATCAAGTGTAATTACCGTAGTTTAACAGTGTGGATTAGCATGAGGCTAGTTTAGTACAGTGGTACCTCACCTTACGAAATTAATTCGTTACACAAGTGGTTTCGTAACGTGAAAAATTCGTAAGTTGAGTAGCTATTTCAATGGAAAAAGCCTGATTTGTTCCAAGGCCCCGATCCAAGTTTTTTTTTTATAGTGTTAACTTTTTTTTATAGTGTAACATTGTGTTCTGCGTCCTGAATGGTTTCTCAGACTGGATTTAAACTTTTCTCACATTTGTCTCTCGTTTAAACACTCAAACTTTCATAGATTTTCAACAAAATTATTAATAGTGAAGTGTGGGGGGAAGGGGGAGGGGGGAGAAGACTGCGCTCTGACATGTGTGATAGCGCACATGACCCGGCGCGGGGCTGCCAGCAGGACTAGACCAGGACTAAACCTGGACTATACCAGGACTAGACCTGGACTAGACCAGGTGGATTAAAGCGCCGCGTGCGGGTCTATTTCCTGGTTTCGTTTCGAGTCACAGCTGAGGGGAGCAGCGAGGAGGACCGCACGCAGTCTGAGCGCATGAACGAGACCCGTGCTGGTCTAGACCAGGTCTAGAGCAGGTCTAGACCACCGCGGCTCTTGCATGCGTTCGTGGGTCTCGTTCATGCACTCAGACTGCGTGCCGTCCCGAGGGGAGGCACGCAGTCGCCTCAGCTGTGACTCGAAACGAAACCAGGAAATAGACCCGCACGCGGCACTTTAATCCACCTGGTCTAGTCCAGGTCTAGTCCTGGTTTAGTCCAGGTTTAGTCCTGGTCTAGACCTGCTGGCAGCTCCGCGCCGGGTCATGTGCGCTATCACACATGTCAGAGCGCAGTCTTCTCCCCCCTCCCCCCCACACTTCACTATTAATAATTTTGTTGAAAATCTATGAAAGTTTGAGTGTTTAAACGAGAGACAAATGTGAGAAAAGTTTAAATTCAGTCTGAGAAAAGCGTATAATGTGTGTGGCTGAGCGCGCATTATTTGAATTTTTGAGATTTCGCGTTTCGTAACTTGAATTTTCTTTCGTATCTAGAGACCAAAATTTAACGTGAAGGCGTTTCGTAACTTGAAATTTTCGTTTGTTGGGTCATTCGTAAGGTGAGGTACCACTGTACTTGAACAGGGCACTGTGGGCGTCGTCCATAGCAACAGTTGCTATGGTGGTGGTGGGCGGGGGCTGCATGCTGACCACATTCTGGATGTTGACCACTTGGGAGGGTTTCATTCTGTGTTTTAGCTCACGATGCATCTGACACCAAGAGCACCACGAGCAGCAGCAGGCCACAGTCATGTCATTAAACAGAGTGCCCTGGGGAAAAACAGTGAAATACATGAAACACACACAAAAAAGTGAAGGAAAAAAAAAATATATATATATATATATATGTCCCATCATGCCCAAGCTGAGGGCACATCATGCCCAAGCTGAGGGCACATCATGCCCAAGCTGAGGGCACATGTCGACATTACAGATTCTCAGGAAATGCGTTTGTGTTTTTTGGCATAAAACTTTGAGAGGCTGTTTCTGGAATTTCTGGGATCTGCTATGGCTGCTTTCAAATAGAGATCTTTTTTTTTTAAATATTGTCAGATTTTCACATGCAAGACATCATTGGAAAGCTTAGAACCTGTACTTTCAGAATCTGTGAATAACTCAAAACGCCTCTGCAACGACTTGGTATTTGTTTTCCTGTGGTTGGACACATATATATATATAATAAATGGTAAATAATGGTAAAAATTAAAGTGGTGAAAGTAGTTTTCATTTCTTACAGGTGCTATAATGTCCCAAAAAAAAAAAAAAAAAAAACACACTAGTTTTACCCGTTTTTTTTTTTTTTTTTAATATAACTACAGTGCTGACTCAGCATAAACCCTCTCTTGCCGGGGGGGATTCAAGCTCACAACCCCCAGGGGG
The DNA here is from genome assembly GCA_036785185.1 of Paratrypauchen microcephalus. Classification (NCBI taxonomy): domain Eukaryota; kingdom Metazoa; phylum Chordata; class Actinopteri; order Gobiiformes; family Gobiidae; genus Paratrypauchen; species Paratrypauchen microcephalus. The sequence goes on from JAVJIX010000131.1 coordinate 2,623,361, forward strand.
AAATATCAATGACTTACCAGTTGAGCTAACCAGCCGGTAGCTTTCAGTTATTCTCAAAAGGCATAGTGTGGTTGTTTGTGTTTTTTACTTAAATAGCGCACCTTACTTTTTCTTTCAAATGTGGGTTTTGGCCACCATAAACATATTTTCTTAGCGGTGCTGCGTACCGGCTGTGAATTTTATACCGGTGCGCCATTCCGGTGCGCACCGCTTTACTTTCACCACTGATAATAAATAATGGTAAACAATGGTATAATATTGTTGTAGTTAAAGTATCTATAAATGCATGTACTGTTCTATTTTTGTATTTTTCATTAAAAAAGATATGTTAAAAAAGTTATGTTATGAATAAATGTACAGTGGTACCTCACCTTACGAATGACCCAACAAACGAAATTTAAGTTACGAAACGCCTTCACGTCAAATTTTGGTCTCTAGATACGAATGAAATTTTAAGTTACGAAACGTGAAATCTCCAATCCAATCCAACTTTATTTATAAAGCACTTTAAAAACAACAAATCTCAAAAATTCAATTAATGCGCGCTCAGATGCACGCCCCGAAACGTAAATACTCTTTATCAACACACACGGGGTTAGGTTCCAGAGGTGGCCCGCGGTGGGAGAGGTCCACGAGGTAGGACAACTTTGTATTTTGCAATTGTTCTACATGTTTTAGGGCTGTAAATGCCTCACCACACACATTCTACACTTTTCTCAGACTGGAGTTTCTCTCGCATTTCTCTCTCGTTTGAACACTCGAACTTTCATAGATTGTAGTTGGGGGGGCACGGCTCGCCGAACGTGCGATGGAAGCGGAGACACAACAACACATGATCAGTGTGGTAAAACTCACCTGTCTCACGACGGTCTAAACCCCGCTCACATTCAATTAGTGAGTGAACAATCCAACACTTGGTGAATTCTGCTTCACAATGATAGGTAGAGCCGACATCGAAGGATCAAAACGTCCATACGGCGCAAGGCCGCGCTACACCGGGGCTGCGGGATGGAGAGCCGTGGCGCCCGGGCCGTGCCTCCTCCTCGGGGCCGCGAGCACGCGCGACTCGGCCCGCCCGCGCGGCTCACAGCTCACAGTCTCAGCCCCACGGCTCTGGAAGTCACATAGAGCCAGAGCCCGCCCCGAGCGAGACCCCGCGGTCTTGCCGGCCGATAGAGCTCCTTTAGCTCATAGTGTCAGCCTCCCGGCTCTGGAGGTCAGATAGAAGCAGAGCTCGCCCAGCCCCGCGGGGCTGGCAAGGAGCGCAGACACGAGCAACGCACTCCTCCAACGGCACTACCATGTTATAATAATAACAGGTCCAATCCAGGTTTAGTTCTGGTCTAGACCTGGTTTATTCCACATTCTTTTAGTCCTGGTCTAGTCTCTAAGCCTGTCAGGCTAAGTGAACAACGCAGAACACAACGTTACACTATTAAAAAATGTTACACTCTAAAAAAAAACAACCTTGGAACGGATCAGGCTTTTTCCATTGAAATAGCTACTCAACTTACGAATTTTTCACGTTACGAAACCACTTCTGGAACGAATTAATTTCGTAAGGTGAGGTACCACTGTACCTAAAAGTATTGTTAAAGTCGTCTTGAATGAAAATCTGCTGTTGAGACCATTTTGATTTAAAAGGAGTAGTGTGCACTGTATAACATTTCTGGCATTAAACTTGTCAAAAATCTGAAATAATACAGAATGCTTACCTTGATTTTGTACTTGTTTCTCATGGCCACACGCAGAGCGAGGCCAGCAGGGGGCACAAACAGAGGCACAAGGTAGAGATACGAGAAGAAACAGCTCATACAGTCACAAAGAGGCAGGCAGTATGGGTTCTTTAGTCTCCCAGACACCGAGCAGGAGAGACAGGGGCAGCACCAGAACCCATAACAGCCTGAGGAATACATGTACAATAAGACCAAGAGTCTATAGGTTGGCATCACATCCTAAAAGTCTCAAAGTTTAAATAAGACATATTGTTCTTTTCTGCTGTGGAGTTATAATCTATGGTATCCATGGGTCATTATTTCATCATTTAGACATTTTAAAATGTAATATGGATCAAAAATGACTTGATAAAAGAAATAAGCCTTCTGATGTCAGGTTGAAAACTGTTCGTCACCATAAACTTCACAGCAAAGCACCACACTACCATGGACCCTGCTGACAGCCCATCCTATGGACAGCTACAGTTCACAGTAACAAGCAGTTACAATGGCACATACGTGTGCATGTGATGCTGCTGAAACCTATGATCCATGAGTTTGAAGATGTGTGGTACAGCCCGAGATCGTGCCCAGTCTTATGCTGTATAGATGGTGTGCAGTTATTTAAATATCTGTTTTTCTTTTATAAATAAGCATTAATGGAGCTAAATTATTCCATGATTGTGGGAAAGATGGACTGGAGTGGGCAGAGTTGTGCTTTAGTTTTTCCTTGGGTGATGCAGAAAAGAGGGAGTCACTGTCCGTGTGAATGTGCGTGTATGTTAGTATGTTGCATGAACTTTGAGTACTTGCTCATTGCTTTAAGTGGGTAAATGTAAAGGGAAAACAATCATAACATGGTTAATGTTAAAGGAGAGCAGCTAAAAACCTTTACCTATTCAATGTAATCTATTGTTTTGGTTGAAAGTGTGTCTTACAACTGGCTGCATCCTCAAAGCAGTCCAAGAGATATGTGCTCCACTCCCCCTCCTCCTCTGTGGAGCCCTGGTGCCAAACTTGCCTGGAGGAGACTGGGAGATGGTGAAGCATATTCACATCAGATCTCACTTCCATAAGACAAGAGTAATTCCTAAGAAAACGAAACAGCCCTGCTCAAAACACAATACATTTTTGAAGATATTTGCTTTAAAGGGATATTCCAGGATTTTTGACATGAGGGCTCATTTCCGAGTTAGCCAGAGTGCTGCAGAGATGTGGAGACACTTTTTAGCGAATTTCATGCAGTCCTTCCAGCTGCAGAGTTTTCAGTTGCTAGGCTAGTGCAAGTCAATGGTAAATGGTAGCCGGATTTAAATCAGGGTTACCCACTCCATAGTGCACACAAAACAAGTCAACTATAACGGCAGACTGTCGATGTAAATATATGATGATTGAGTATTTTTTTGAAATCAAACTGACTGTGAATAGCATGAATCATTCCATTTCTGAGGGACTAGCTTCGCAGCAGCAGCGGAATTTTACTTTACTCTAGTTGGTTGTGAAGTGACCAATCACGTAAACAGAGAAGCGAGAAAAGTCGTAGTAAGGAAGAGCACAGAGTGAAGAGGTGAATTTTTAAAGAACTACCGGGCAAAATGGTTTTTCAGTGTGCATTTAGAAAATGTACAAATAAAGCACCACAAAGTTTTCACAGCTTTCCAGTGCACGATCGAGAAAGGACGCGACTGTGGCTTGTAGCTGCTGGCTTAGACATCAACACACCGGTGGAGACGCTACATAAACGGAAGATTTACAGTGATCATTTCGGACCAGACGACTACACCAAATCCCTTGGAAAGCCTAGTCTGACAACTACTGCAGTACCATCTGTCTTTCCAAGCGCAAGATCCCGTGATGAATAACAGGTTTGTACCTTTTTTACCCAAGCTTGCTCCTGTCGTTACGTTAGCGTGCTGGTCAAAAGGCATGCACGCTCATAAAGTTGTTGCTAGCCCGTGAACATTCATGTTGAGCACGGAACTGAAAAGACAGCCCCGCATTGATCGTTCATTCCAACGAACAATGCAACACCCCGGTTTTCTGTAGCTGTAGCGGTGGCTAACTCACCGACACCGACACTCTCTCGCGTTCTGCCCTTTCAACATCCATCTCTCTCAACTCTTCGTCTGTATATTCCAAGCATCGGGGAGACCTCCAAACGTGGCCATGTCTGGATTGTAGAACAGGGCAGGCTACTGTACTCTACGGCTAACGATGACAGCTGAAGGTAAACAAATATCAGCTGGAAACCTAACTGCAAGGTGATATCACTCCGCCCATGCCTAGCTAGATCGGAAAAAAACGCGCTGTTGCATAAGGACATAAATCCTTTAAATTACAAGGTTGATTATATTTCTAAAATTGTTCCATCAACACAGACATTTGCATCGACAGTCTGGCGTTATAGTTGACTTGTTTTGGGTGCACTATGGAGTGGGTAACCCTGATTTAAATCCGGCTACCATTTACCATTGACTTGCGCTAGCCTAGCATCTGAAAACTCTGCAGCTGGAAGGACTGCATGAAATTCGCTAAAAAGTGTCTCCACATCTCTGCTAGTCTGGTTAACACCTGACCATATCACAAGTGAGATATGGGTCTGGAAACTCGCTTCAAAAAATCCTGTAGCGGAGGTGTGGTTAGCGATTGCCAACGGCCGTTTATTGGGCGTTATGAATGTCTATCATTGAGCGTATACGTAAGTCCATAGCCAATCATGTCAGTTGTCAGTTCAAACTACAAGCTTCCGTTTGTCATGTAGTACGCGTCACCGTCTTGCCACCCCTCCCCCGCTCTCTGATTGGGGCCCTAAATCTGGGACTCTCGCTTGGACGAGTTTCCAGGCCGCCTTCCAGTTCGAAACGAACGGAAGCGGCCTGGGAATTCCCAGGCTACATCTCTGCAGCACTCTGGCTAACTCGGAAATGAGCCCCCATGTCAAAAATCCTGGAATATCCCTTTAATAATTGGACATGGAGTGGAGTAGCTTATACCATTCTTAATTTCACTTGAAAATATAACATTTACTAGCATTTAGTTTGAGAAGCCCGATTAAGTGAGTTTACCATACCAGCTTGCCACTGATAATCCCACAGGAAAAAAAACAAGAAAAAAAAAAATAAAAATGGATGTTCCCCAATCTCAAAGTGCTTCAATCTTAATTGGCAAAAATAAAATTAGAATTGTATATATTTTTTATATGTTTCATAGTTTTATATGTGAGCATTTGACTGGGTACATACATAGATCACATCAGAATTGTGACTCAACTGCTACTAATTTCGGAACTAATCCTGGACTAAACTAGAACTAACCCAGGTCTAGAAGAAGAGGGCTAATCAGGTCAAGCATCAGGACTAAAATGGACTCAAACTAGAACCAGACTGGGACTGAACGAGCCCTAAAGCATACGTATCTTATTTTCTATGATTTGTTTAGGATTGTGTATCACAGACTACTACTTTTTAAATCAAACAGACCAACTTTCAGCGCACTTTTTTGTGCATATTTTTCTGCAAAGACTCAAACGTGCCATTGTGCAAATTAATTATGCTTTAATACATGCATCAAATACTACAACATTGCTGATCTTGTTCAGATTATGGAGAAAACAGGTAGGCTAAAAATCAAAACAAAAAACACTTACTGTTGAGCATCCATCTCTGCGCAGATACGAGCCGTGTTCGTTTCGATTGTGGTTTTGGGTTTTGTGCCTCTCAAAAACACGTGCGTATCATTTTTTGGGTAAAACGAAACTTATCACGCGGATACAGGTGTTGTAGTTTCACTGATCTGCCATTAGGGGGCAGTGGACACCGCTGTAGTTTCACTGATCTGCCATTAGGGGGCAGTGGACACAGCTGTAGTTTCACTGATCTGCCTTTAGGGGGCAGTGGACACAGCTGTAGTTTCACTGATCTGCCATTAGGGGGCAGTGGGCACAGCTGTAGTTTCACTGATCTGCCATTAGGGGGCAGTGGGCACAGCTGTAGTTTCACTGATCTGCCATTAGGGGGCAGTGGACACAGCTGTAGTTTCACTGATCTGCCTTTAGGGGGCAGTGGACACAGTTGTAGTTTCACTGATCTGCCATTAGGGGGCAGTGGACACAGCTGTACGCTAATGCAAGTATTTTATATTTGATGTTAATTATATCTACATTATACGATTATAAAAAAAAAACACACACAAAGCAATACAAACAAAAAACAACTGTGAAATGTGTTGTATCTCTCTTTTTTCACTTACTATTGGATTTTTTTTTTAAAGGTACACTATGTAACTTCTGGTGGAGGGCCTGGCTACTACCTGTTTGTCACCATAGAGATGTGCTTTGCCTGGAATGTCCCTTGATATGGCATTAAAATGATCCATCGCACATTTATTTCACTACAGATCTTTTTATTGCTCAAAAACACTTTTAAAAAAGTGCATTCTTACAGTGTGACTATTAGATTAATGCCATACTGTGTAACATTCTAGGCAAAGCAAGAACACCTCCATGGAGAAAAGCAGGTGGTGATCATCAGAAAAGTCGCACTGTCTCTGTGCACCACCTATGCTTTTTCATGGGACATATAATTTGAAATAGTCTTGTCATGATACTAATTTCAATTTCAGTTTTACTAATGAATTCAGTCAGTACTCAATAGCAATGCAACTGATACTTTGCAGTGACACCGTACTGGCGGTGTTCTACATGTACACCACCAGTCAAAAGTTTAGACACAACATCTCATTCTTTTTTCATTTTTTTTTTTAAATTATGTTTTATATGCACGCACAGAAGACATCAAATATATGAAGTAAGATATATAGAATTATGTCATGAAGAAAGAAAGTTAAAGGTGCATTGTGTAACAGAAGGCCCATCAAATGCTTTTCTCTGTGGAGATCTTATTTCTTTGTCTGGAATGTTTATGTAGTATGGCATTAAACCTTTCTGTCTTCATGGAGACCAAGCCAGATCAAGTTACAGATCAGATCAGTGGAAAGGCAATTCTAGATATTTTTGAGCTATAAAACCAGCTGTAATTGAATAAATGTATGGGAGTTCTGTTTAATGTCATACTGTGGAACATTCCAGGCAGAGTAATGACTTATCCAAGCAGGTGACTGACTCCCACCCAAACGTTACACAGTGTACTTTTAAATTCCAGATATCTTACTCCTTATATTTGATGTTTTCTGTGTGTATATCAAATGTATCAAATGTAAAAAGTAGTAAACATGTACAAATGCCCAAACTTTTGTGATTTTTTTAGCAGTTACCAAGTTACCATGGTGACCCCCCATATTAACACTACCAAAAACATTTTAACATAGTCTGAAAACTCAAGAATAAATGCAATATAAGTGCATTTAAGTGGATTTCAATATTAAAAAAATAAAAAATAAAAAATCAGGAGTCTATTGATCAATGCAATGTAATTCATGGTCCTGTTTGTGTGTTGATTTTCAACAAAGAGTAAGAGTGAATTAAATGAAAAACTGTTGGCTAATCTGAATGACCTTGTTGAACAACCCCAAACCATCTCACCTCCTGTAGTTTCATCTAAGTCAGTTCTTTCTGGTAAAATTGTGTTAAAATAAAGCTCAGATTAAAGTGTAACAACAAATAAGTGCCACAACCTAAGGTCAGTGTAGTAGCAAAATACATTTTAACATGTCCTTAGTCATTATTTACTGTTATCATGTTTGTCACTACCTCACTGTAAACTACTGTTACCTGTGCAATAATCTGTGCAATAACCTATGTGCAATACGAAATCCACATGCAACACCCATACCACACCATATTATGTGCAATCTGTGAAATGCTCTACTTACACCTTATTTGATCTTTGATTTAATCCTACCTGCACCTTTGTATTTTTATTACATTTTATTACATATTTTATTATATTGTTTATTATATTGTTTACTTCTTCCGCTGCACTTTTGCAACACTTTTTTTTTTTTACCATGTACTATTATTGCATGTTATTAGTACTTCTGACTATCTTAGCGAGTCAACGGTTCTTCTGATCCTAAACATTTCATTGCGTTGTTGACCCTGTGTTGATTCTGCATATGACAAATAAACAATCTTGAAAATCTTGAAATCTTGTTATAACTGGCCCCAGTTTGAGTCAGTACTCTTCCAGGGAAACGGGAAACGGCTCTTTCAGGTGCCTCCCCTCACTGTCCAGTCCTCCCCTCATTATGTACATTATGAAGACCTGTGTACATCCCGCTCTACTGCCTGTATAAACCCAGTGTGGGACTGGCCCATGCTCTCTCCTTCTACCCAATCTACTCTCTTCTCTAGTTCCTCTTTCTCTTGCAAGAGAATAAACCACACAAAACAGCTGTTGACTCAAGATCTCTATTTCGTTCTCACCCAAATATTTAACAGGCAGTTGTTAGTAAACAAAAATACATAGAAGAAAATCAAGAGAAACAAAAAATATATAGGAAAAATAATCATTCATGATTTGGTGTCATATTTTTGATTGAAGGTTTTCAGTACATGGCACCTGTGGCCTGGTTCATCACCGGGGCTGGCTGCATGTTCACCACATTCTGGATGTTTATCACATTCGGTTTTGAGTTCCTCATTTTGAGCTCTCGATGCATCTGACACCACGAGCACGTGGTACAGCACCAGGAAACACAGAGGTCATTCAGGAGGGTGCCCTGGAGGAAGTGAGAGGGGCAGGTGTGTGTAGGAAATCAACAGAAAAATTAAAACAAACAAACAAAAAAAACACATATAACTTCTCTGGTTGAGGGTGTGCCACCTGCTTATCTCCATGGAGTTGCTTTACTTTGCTTGGAATGTTCCACAGTATAGCATTAAACATGGTATTTATTGTATATCCATGAAGAGAAGTAACCAGGCTCACAACAGATTGATATGTGTGGCTCTCTGAATTCAAAAATTGCACATTCAAAAATTGTGGATCAACTCTCACTGAAAGCAATCAGAAAACGCAAAATATCATGATAAATATTTGAATCTGATGAAGATGAAAAGGGTGCACAGGGTGCTTCCCTCGCTGTGATTGGTCTGAACCACTGGTCTGGTCGCTAGGTGAACGAAACAAGCGACCCACTCCAGATGGATACTCTGGAGTTTGTGTATTCACAAATATCAGAGCGTTCATCTCTGGTCAGGTTAGGAGAGAGTGGATGGCACCATAAGCCAAGTTACAGGTCATGTCAAAAGTAAGAATGAATGATTTTTAACGTATTTTAGCATTAAATCATTAGTAACAGAATAAATGTAAGATATAGAGTGGAACATACCAGACAAAACTGTAACATTTCCCCGGAGACAAGCATGCCAGAATATTACATCATGCAACTTTAAGTAAATTTTCAGTCTATGTAGTGCTAAAATATGTAAAAAAAAAAAAAAAAAAATCCTTATTTTGTCATTATGTCTGAGATTAAGGCCTACACTTTCAACACGTATCCCCTTTCACTCTTGGCGAAATGTAAGTGATTTTAACTCAAGTACATTTTACATTTTTGTATTGTTTTTGTAATACCTTAATTTTGTATTTGTGTCTCAGCGCCACCCGCAGGCCAAATGCAGCCGGTGGGATGCATGCGGGGACCCCCATGAAGCAGCCGGTGACAACAGCAGGATTACAGTAGTCACAGAGCGGGAGACAGTAACACTCCTTCATCCGCCCGGACACAGTGCACGAGAGACAAGGCCCGCACCAGAACCCATAACAGCCTGAGGACAACAGCACACAGGTACACAGCTCTGTAACGGCTCTGTCTCAATGAAGGATTCATATAAACTAGAGCAGACCCTGGCATTTCAAGGCCCGGGGGCCAAATACGGCCCGCGAGCCAACTCTGATCGGACCGCGAAAGGTTGTTTGGAATTAAGAAAATAAAACCTGCTTTCAAAATTGTACAGAAATCATTTGTACTGATGATCCTCTGTCTGTGCTTCACATCTCCACCTTAAACATGAGCCTGACTTTGATGCACTTGTTAAAGCTCAACAGAGGCGAGATTTCTCTCACTGATCAAGAAAAAAACACTAAACATGTTAACTTTTACTTTTTTCTACACAGTTTGGCAGTTGGACAAAAAAAAATGTTGTGACATATCTTGTGTTATATTATTTGGCAAACAAAGACACTGTGGTGTCTTAATAGAAAGTTAAGAAAGTTAAACTCAGAAAGCATTGTGAGGTTAATGTTCCTGAAAAAGAGTTACAAATGTTTCACGTTTACCATTGTTTTGAATTATTTTACTGAATAAATTCAGTTTTTGTAAAACCTCACTCTCTCATTACTTAATAATAACACAGAACTTACCAGATTCTGTAAACAATGCCATTTACTGATTTCAACGTAGAAATAAAATTAATAACCAAAGTAGACTTCAAACTTTTGGCCCTCCACAATATTTTCTGCTTCTTATTTTACCCCTGGGGAAAAATTATTGCCCACCCCTGAACTAGAGAGATCAAGGGATCTGTTGTCATGGCAAATGCAACGGCCATCTTATGAGGTTAAAAAAAGCAAAATTCTAATAAAAAAAATAAGAAAATTAACTGATTAAAGGCTTTGATTTTAAATACAGTGATATTATTGTGGTCCTATAATAATGCCAGGAACTCTACCTGTCTCTGTCAGGACATATTATTTTCTGAATGATGGAAATGAATATTTACCCTAGAAGCACTGCACTGGACTATATTTATAATAATAATAAAAATGTTTGGTTACACTTGTATTGGGCTTCACAGTCAGGTCCAATGCTCTCAAAGTGTTATGCTGTATCCCATTATTCAGTCACTCCATACTCTGTAAGCTTCTATTGTAGTCACAGCTGCCCTGGGGCAAACTAAAGTAAGAGAGGCTACAACTCCTCTCCGATCACCAGCAACACAGACACACCATATTCATACTAGGTGGGTGAAGTGTCTTGCCCCCCCCATGTGTCAGTATATCACATGGATACAACCACTGAGACATATTCTGTTTACTTCTCTTAAAACGTCTTTTTCAAGATTTGTTATTATGATAAACCAAGGGCATTAGATAAAGTAAACATATTAAAAAGTCCAATCATCAAAGTATTAAAAATAAATTCTTTATACAAAAGTCCAGCTCCCATAGTTTGCATGAGTGTTGCTATAGGTTATCTCTGTAGCCCTATGTCTAATCAGACATAGATACACTGCGTAACCTTTCTGGTGGGGTGTACGATACACTACCTGCTTGTCTCCATAAAGAAAGACATAGGTTTAATGCCATAGTGTGGAACATCCTTGTCCAAGCAATAATATATCCATGGGAGACATTGGACCATTCAAAAGAGTGAATATGGTATTATATGTGGTTTCCTATCTGCAGTAATATTTCCCTTCCAAATTTCCACTTCCTCTGTGACAGCAGAATAAACCCCCTGGATTAAAAAACATGAATATGCCATTTAATTATAGAGTTCAATAACAACTGTGCCTTTAAAGGCTCACTGTGCACTTTGTCCCCATCCCCTGCTTTTCCCAAAGGAAATATTATAACTGTCTGGAATGGTCTTTTGTATGGCATTTGAAGTGGTAGTTTTAGAATCGTCCAAATGATTCTAGTGAAAGTGTATGGAGTTTAAAACACAATGGAGCACTTCATGTATTACCATATGACATCACAAGGTGGAACAGAGTGTTTTCTGTTTGAGAGAAGAACTCAGTCTAAATCTGCAGGGTTTGTGTGTTAAACGTGTGAATGAAACAAAACACAACTCCAGATGTGTTTTTGATAAGGAAACAACATTATAACATATGAAAACAGACTAATATGGGCCTTTTAAACTTATATGACCTCTTTGTCTCTCTGGTGATAAGTCAGTTGTTATTGGCATGTTATTTTAACTAATCAAACAGTTGCCTTTGTGAAATCTTACACGTCGCTGAATCCTCGAAGCAGTCCAACAGGGCGGTGCTCCACTCCACCTCCTCCACATGAGCAGCTGCAGGCTGAATCTGAGCCATGGAGGTTGGTGCTTTGGTTTAAATCTGAAATAAGAAACCACACACACTACTACTACCATGGATTTCAGAATGAGAAAAAGTTAAAACGATTGCCATAGTGATTAACAATTTAAAAACAAAATATTCTGTCTTTTGAATTTGCTTGTCAAATACAAAATGTTATCTCTCTTAGACTTAGACAAACTTTATTGATCCACAAGGGAAATTACCTGGGCACAGTAGCTCACACACCACAATATATTATAATAACAAAGAGCAACATTTTTTTAAAATTATTTTTTCAGTCTAGTTCCCGCTCCCTTCATTGTGCCTCAAGCCAGAACCACAGACTGTATGTATGAACATAACTAACCCACTAGCTGCCGTGTTCCAAATAGGAAGTGAGCATGGGGGTACGTCTGGCTCCATCCACTCCTGGCTCTGCTTCTGTTAGGCTGCTCATTTTGGTCTTAAAATGTTCAAATTAACCCGCTCTACATATTCCTGGTGTTTTAATTTCACAGTTTTATCTGTAAATTTATTTCCTTTTTCCTTTTACATTTTTCTTATTTTCAAAACCACCATCTTAATAATAAGTCTCAAATCCAGATATGATCAAAAATTAAATAAAGTCAAACAATTAAGTTAATAATAATAATAATAATAATAATAATAATAATAATAATAATAATAATAATAATAATAATAATAATAATAATAATAATAATAATAATAATAATAATAAAATCAAAAAGGTAGAGAGAGAGAGAGGAGAAAAAAGAGATAATTTGCATTCCTAATATGGAACTCAACATCAAACTTCAACTTCCAATTCACCCTCATAACTGCTAGACGTGGTAAGTTTCATTTGACTGAAACAGAATGGCTGTCATGATAAATTTAGAAGAACGATGTATTCCTACAGAGAAATATTGCGATAATTTTGAAAACTCTTTATTCCGCTGTCACAAAGCAGGATAATCCCAGTCAACCAATAATTAGCCATAATAGTTATTTATTCTACTCTCTACAGCTCAAATCTCATGTTATTACATAAAAATGGCAAAAATCTCCCTATTATTGTAAAGGAAATGTACCCATGATAAATACTGCACCCCAAATAGATTGTTTTGTGATTATTGTGACAGGCCGAACTCTACTGACGTCATGCTCACTTGGTCCACTTCTTTATACAGAACCAAACCTCATCGTACAATCAGATTTGTTTTTTCAATGGCGCATGTAAAACGAAGGAGTGCTGTTCATCTACATGTATCATGTATCTTGTGTCATGTACCACGTACAAACAAAACCACCTTTCCCTTACAGTCTAGTGTTTTGTTCATTGATTTCTTCTGTAATACACAATTTGATTTAAAATGATTTGACAATGAGATCCAATGACTTCCTCTTCAGATGATTTTCTGTTGCTGTTCGTGGGTTTCAGTTTCCTGTTTCATGCAACATTTTGAACAACTCTTTCCCATTCAAAAGATAGAATATAATAATAATAATAATAATAATCACTATGGCAACAAGTCTAATTTTGCATCATTCTGAAACCTCTCTTCACAATAGCATCATAGCAAGCAGCATTTTTTCAATGACAGTGTTTTTAATTGTAGATTGTATGGCCAGTAGAATAAAGTAAATATCCATCCATCCATTTTCTTTCGCTTGTCCGGGGCCAGGTCACGGGGGCAACAGTCTAAGCAGGGACTCCCAGACTTCCTTCACCCCGGACACTTCCTCCAGCTCCTCCGGGGGGATCCCAAGGCGTTCCCAGGCCAGCCAGGAGACATAGTCCCTCCAGCGTGTCCTGGGTCTTTCCCGGGGCCTCCTCCTGGTGGGACATGCCCGGAACACCTCCCGAGGGAGGCGTCCAGGAGGCATCCGGAGCAGATGCAGGTGCAAGTTGAAGGTGCCCCTGACAGAGGGATCTGCCAGACGTTCCCAACAGACCTTCACTACGTGCTTGGGCCTGCCAGGTCTTTCTGGCTTCCTCCCCCGCCAGCGGACCCAACTCACAACCAGGTGGTGATCAGTTGACAGCTCTGCCCCTCTCTTCACCTGAGTGTCCAAGATGACACGACAGCAAAGTCGATCCGTCCTAGGGTGTCCTGTTGCCACATGCACTGTTGCCTTATGCTCGAACATGGTGTTCGTTATGGACAAACTGTGGCTAGCACAGAAGTCCAATAACAGAACACCGCTCGGGTTCAGATCAGGGAGGCCGCTCCTCCCAATCACCCCTCTCCAGGTGTCACTGTCGCTGCCCACGTGGGCGTTGAAGTCCCCCAGGAGAACAACGGAGTCCCCGGTCGGTGCACTGTCCAGTACCCCTCCCAGGCACTCCAAGAAGGCCGGGTACTCTGCACTGCTGTTCCGTAGGCCGACACAACAGTGAGAGACCTGTCCCCGACCCGAAGGCGCAGGGACACGACCCTCTCGTTCACCGGGGTGAACTCCAACACACAGCAGCTAAGCCGTGGGGCAATGAGCAGGTCCACACCACCCGCCACCGCTCCCCGCGGGCAATGCCAGAGAAATGGAGAGCCCAGCCCCCTTCAAGGAGTTGGGTTCCAGAGCCCAAGCTGTGAGTGGAGGTGAGGCCGATTATATCTAGTCAATAGCGCTCAACCTCCCGCACGAGCTCAGGCTCCTTCCCCCCCAGCGAGGTGACATTCCATGTCCCCAGAGCTAGTCTCCATGTCCGGAGATCCGGTCGCCGAGGCCCCCGCCTTCGACTCCCGCCCAGATCTCTCTGCACCCAGCCCTTATGGATCCTCCTGCGGGTGGTGGGTCCACGGGAGGACCCACCACCCGTAAATATATTCAATTGTAATTGTATGGCTCATAGTATGATTTTTAGCGTAAGAGACAGGTGAAATCAGTTTTGACACTAGTCAAATGTACTGATGTATTCTGTAACCAAATGCTGGCAAAACAAGTTTGCTACACATTTCAGTAGTTTCATTTGATCTAAAATGTATGCTTTCATCTGGAAACTGCAGCAGGATGAACACCCCCATTGCAACAAAGACTTCTTATTTCAGATCTTATTTCACTCATTGACTTCAACCAAAGCTTGAAATTGAAACAGAAACTCTCACCTACAGACATCATATTTTCCACAAATGTACTTAAAAATGGTTTGATACTTAATTACTTTAACATTTGCTTATTTTTTAATTTCATAACCTGATGTATTGAGATTTTAACCCCAAAGGTAAAATTGGATTAAAGAATTATAATTACTAAGTCAATTCAGCTAATTTAGTAGAATATGAAATGAATGAATGAATAAATAAAATCACTACATTTTTAAATCTGACTCATATCCGTACAGATTTCTCACAGATGTCCTCAAAATCAGTTTAAAAGTTTTGACTGAAAAATATTTTTGTACACATCATAAGTCAGTGCCATTATACTGTATATTTTGTGCACATTTTCTACAATTTCTGTATTAAACCTATGATAATACTTTTAAAAACATACATTTATTTGAGTAATTTACTGGATAATCTTTAAATGAATCTCAAACTGTACCTTTATCATTACTGCTTCTCACCTGAAATGATTATATTCACTTTAAGGATTTCTATGTAAATGTTTTAGGTAAAATAATACAATAGTAAAATAATAAAATAATAAAACACTATCTATAAAGTATTCTCAAATCTAACCACGATATTCTGAATAGCACTTACTGTTTTGGGTGTTGCTGAGCTGTGCACCTGCAGTGACTGGGGAGTGTGTGTCTCTGGTCCCTGCAGACGGGAGGTGTGACTATTTGCGTGTTGTTGCTATAAGGTTTAAGACTATCAAACAATTCACAGGAATCACAATAGGACTCCTGTGGTCTAGGGTAGTGTTGTCTCAATACTACAATTTCAAACTCAAATTCGAAAACATTAATCTCTGTGAGAAAAGATGCTCTGTCCTTGAGCAGGTACAAATACAAAATTAAAGAAACTTTTTACATTCACAACATTTACAAAGCAAAATTCATTCATTCTAATTTCCATAAATACAAGATTTCAAATTCATCATTATAATAATGTCTTTGTCATAATATCCTCTAAAATGTACATTTTACAATTATTACAGTACGCGTGAAAAGTCCCTCAGTCGTCCAGGTAGAATCCATGATAAAAGGAGAAGTTCAATTTGTCAACTGGACAAAGTTTGTTTGGTTGAAAACGTTTTGCCGCTCATCCGAGAGGCTTCGTCAGCTCTAATAAGAATACTGGTGAGACACTTGCTTATATCTTGCTGCAGGGAGGAGCTAACTAGCTAACTCATCATCATCATCATCATCATCATCATCATCATCTTCCGCTTTTCCATTTTCTGGGTCGCGGGGGCAGCAGTCCAAGCAGTGTTCTGCTGCCCAGAACACAATGCACCAGCCCCCATGAATCCTTCCGCGGGTGGTGGGTCCACAGGAGGACGGCTCACGTCACAACAGGCCTTGATGTATCTTCTGCCATGGGGGCTACCAATGTCCACAGACACTGGGGGCAAGGTGGGGTTAAGTGTCTTGCCCAAGGACATCAACTAGCTAACTACTTTCCGAAAATATCTCATTGGTTTCCGTCTTTTGTTTCTCTGGCGTCTAGATAACGATCCCTATTCATCCCTACACGCCTGTTTTTCACACCTCTGGCCCTGACCTGGCTAGCCCTATTGTTCCCCTGTTGGCTTGATCTAGGCTTAAGAATGGCATTATAGATGGGAGACAAATTATGTCTGACTCCACCATTTCTGTTCAGAGAAGGATTCTCTTTTTTGACAAAAATAGCCTCTTTAACCCCCCTCTCAAACCAGTTCTTTTCCCTGGCTAAGATCTGAACCTCACTGTCCTCAAAAGAATGGCCCGTGGCTTCTAGGTGAAGATATACGGCAGATGACGGTCCACTCTGGCACGCCCATCTGTGTTGGTACATCCTCTTGTGAAGTGGCTGCTTGGTTTCTCCAATATAGCGCTCACTGCAGTCTTCACTACACTGAATGGAGTAGACCACATTGCTTTGTTTGTGGCTCGGTGTTTTGTCCTTTGGGTGGACGAGTTTTTGTCTTAAAGTGTTTGTGGGTTTGAAATAAACTGGAATTTCATATTGTCTGAAAATCCTCTGTAGTTTTTCCGACACGCCGGCCAGGTACGGAATCGCTACCCCTTTCCTCCTGGGTTCGGATTCTCTATTATCTTGTTTCTTGCCCTTGTCTCTCTTGGTTTTGTTAACAGCCCATTTGGGATAACCACAAACAGAGAGGGCTTCCTGCACATGTTGTTCTTCTTTTTCCTTACCCTCTGTGCTTGTGGGAACCACTTGGGCCCTGTGTTGTATTGTCCGAATAACACCCAGTTTGTGCTGCAGTGGGTGGTGTGTCAAAAAGCAGGTATTGGTCTGTGTGTGTGGGCTTCCTGAAGACTTCTACTTGGAGTCGCCGGTCTCCTCCTATCGTTACTGTCCCCACAGCTGTAGCGGTCGAAGCAGCGAGAAGGAGTTTACTGCAGGATTCCAAGCTAGAAGAGAGAACCAAACTTTCTCCTGACCAAATCTGCCAACTGCTGGAAATTTGTCTAAATACCACCTATTTCCAGTTCAGAGGGAACTTTTACAGGCAAATCCACGGCTGTGCGATGGGCTCACCGGTCTCCCCTATCATGGCTAATTTATACATGGAACAATTTGAACAGAGTGCCTTAGCTTCAAGCCCTCTCTGTTTGTGGTTATCCTAAATGGGCTGTTAACAAAACCAAGAGAGACAAGGGCAAGAAACAAGATAATAGAGAATCCGAACCCAGGAGGAAAGGGGTAGCGATTCCGTACCTGGCCGGCGTGTCGGAAAAACTACAGAGGATTTTCAGACAATATGAAATTCCAGTTTATTTCAAACCCACAAACACTTTAAGACAAAAACTCGTCCACCCAAAGGACAAAACACAGAGCCACAAACAAAGCAATGTGGTCTACTCCATTCAGTGTAGTGAAGACTGCAGTGAGCGCTATATTGGAGAAACCAAGCAACCACTTCACAAGAGGATGTACCAACACAGACGGGCGTGCCAGAGTGGACCGTCATCTGCCGTATATCTTCACCTAGAAGCCACGGGCCATTCTTTTGAGGACAGTGAGGTTCAGATCTTAGCCAGGGAAAAGAATTGGTTTGAGAGGGGAGTTAAAGAGGCTATTTTTGTCAAAAAAGAGAATCCTTCTCTGAACAGAAATGGTGGAGTCAGACATAATTTGTCTCCCATCTATAATGCCATTCTTAAGCCTAGATCAAACAAACAGGGGAACAATAGGGCTAGCCAGGTCAGGGCCAGAGGTGTGAAAAACAGGCGTGTAGGGATGAATAGGGATCGTTATCTAGACGCCAGAAAAACAAAAGATGGAAACCAATGAGATATTTTCAGAAAGTAGTTAGCTAGTTAGCTCCTCCCTGCAGCAAGATATAAGCAAGTGTCTCACCAGTATTCTTATTAGAGCTGACGAAGCCTCTCGGATGAGCGGCGAAACGTTTTCAACCAAACATACTTTGTCCAGTTGACAAATTGAACTTCTCCTTTTATCATTATTACAGTACATTATTATCCTCTAAAATACAGTTCAACAACATTACCAAGACAAATGTCATTAGTCAAATACAACATATTTACATCTCCACAATAATAATAATAATAATAATAATAATAATAATAATAATAATAATAATAATAATAATAATAATAATAATAATTCATAGCGTTTATATAGCGCCTTTCATGACACCCAAAGCGCTTTACAGTTCATTGATCATTCACTCCACACTTGGTGGTGGTAAGCTATGGCCTGGTTTACACCTGACCATATCACAAGTGATATATGGTCTGGGGGCCACCTTCGACATATCTCGTACCAGAGGTGTGGTTAACGATCGCCAACGGCCGTTTATTGGGCGTTACGAATGTCTATCATTTGGTGTATACGTAGCCCATAGCCAATCATGTCAGTTGTCAGTTCAAACTACAAGCTTCCGTTTGTCACGTAGTACGCATCACCGTCTTGCAACCCCTCCCCGCTCTCTGATTGGCTCCTAGAATCGGGAGAGCTCACTTGCCATAGTCGCCAGGCTGTCTTTCAGATCGGAATGAACGAAAGCAGCCTGGGATTTCCCAGGTTAGGTAAGCTACTTTCTGTAGCCACAGCTGCCCTGGGGCAGACTGAGGGAAGCGAGGCTGCCAATCTGCGCCATCGGCCCCTCCGACCACCTCCAACACTCACGCACTCTCCACTTTCATACTAGGCAATGTTGGTGAAGTATCTTGCCTAAGGACACAACAACAGTTTTTGCGACTGGCGCCCCACTGTAATATCTCTACGATACAATCAGTCAGAATGTTTAAATTTTTGAAGACGCCTAATATTGACACGCCTGCTGCTCTGAAGACATTGTTTTAGTCCATGAGAGAAAGTGTGGGAGTTAGTGCAGATTTTAAGAGCAGCTGGAAGCCTATTCTAGTTTTTTGTGCTGTGTATGAGAAAGTCGACTGTCCCATCACAGTACGGTTAAAGGGAATGGTCAGATCAGAATTTAGAGATGAACGAGATGTTCTAGTAATCTGCTCTTGACCTTAAAGGAGGGGGAGCAGCATTGTGGAGAATTCTATGGAGCAGCTGCATCTCAGAAGAAAAAAAATGATATTATCAAAGTTTAACAGGTACCACGTTAATGTTATTTTCAATGTGGTTTTATATGCCTGTAATCCCTCAGTGGTCCAGGTCGGTTCCATAGTTGTCCATGGGTGTATACTTGTCTATGTGCTGCTGTACCTTGAGGTTTAGTATTAATTAGTATCTGATTTTTTAATCTTTTTACAACACTGGTCAAGACAAAGTGTAAACTTGGCTTAAAAATGTACCTGTTTTTATGTGCTAAATTCTATGTTTGTGTAGTAGTACTTAATATTGTAATGTGGATAATACTTGTGTTTTGCTTCCCAATGTGTAACTTTCTTTTCTGTTTCTATTGTTTATTAATTGATTTTTTTATTTTATTTTATTTTATTTTGTTGAATAATAATGCATTTTATTTATAATACACTTAACATTCTCAAAGTGAAACTAAATATTAAGACATAAAAAGACAATACAACATCAATGAAAGGCAATGTAGTGCTGCTGTAGTTAAGACTAAAATCTGCACGCACGACTGATTTAGTTAAGAGGATTTTAACTTACTATGTTCAATTAAAATGTTCAGACGATTTATGTAGTGTTGTCGCCCTCTGCTGGAGGAAAAAGTAATAGGTCAATCTGTGTGTAGAATCCCTCAATCGTCCAGGTAGAATTAATGTCTCCCATTTATAACTCTATCCTCAAACCTAAATAAAAACAAAGAAAACAATAGGGCAGCCAAGTCAGGTCCAGAGGTGTGAAAACACCCATTATGGCCCTGAATGGCTTTGCTAACAAGACCCCACACTCCACTTCCACTGCATACTGAATAGGCTTACCTAGCTAACATAAAGTGTAAACAAATAGGTATGGTAGTTTCAGAGTAATTTAATTGTTAGCTCCTCCCTTCAGGCAAATATAGGCAGTGTCCACCAGCGTCCGACCAGAACTGAAGATAAGATAATCCTTTATTTGTCCCACAATGGGGAAATTGCAGTGTCACAACGCAAGTTTCAGAAACAGTTGGAAAAAGAGCATGCATCAAAAATTAAGATAAATAATAATAAGTATGTACAATCAACTAAAAAACACAACACTGTAAGGTTAAAAAGCACAGGAACGCTGCACAATAAATGTCTTTGGTTCTGAGCAGTGAACAAACAGCAGTTAAAGTGACTCCAGTTCAGTAATATATAATATCACTCCAATAAAGTGACTCAGACGATTGTGTACAGTGCAGTGATGGGCAGTGGTTGTTAAATAAATAAGTAGCAGGTAAAGTGACTAATATTGCACATGTAATTATTACTATGGAGATGACACATGGTTGCTATGGAGATGAACATGACTAACATTGATCATTGTACAGTTTGACAGCAGCAGGAAAGAAAGATCTGCGAAATCTCTCTTTAACACAGCGAGGGTGAATCAGTCTGTCACTGATGCTGCTCTCCAGAGCCGACAGAGCGTCCTGCAGGGGGCGACACTCATGGTCCAGCATAGACATGACCTTAGCCAAGACCCTCTTGTCCCCCACCTGCTGCACCGAGTCCAGAGGACAGCCCAGGACTGAGCTGGACTTCCTGATGACCTTGTCCAGTTTCTTCTTCTCCCTCTCTGTGATGCTGCTGCTCCAGCAGACCACACCGTACAGGATGGCTGATGCCACCACAGAGTCATAGAAGGTCCTCAGGAGTGGCCCTCTCACTCCAAAGGACCGCAGTCTCCTCAGGAGATGGAGCCGACTCTGGCCCTTCCTGTACAGTGCATCTGTGTTATGAGAAGAAGTAGCTTGGATGAGCTGCTAAACGTATTCAACCAAATAAACTTTTGTCCAGTTGACAAATTGAATTTCTCCTTTTGCTATAATAGGTCAATCCTCATTACTCAAACCCCAGCACCTCCATTATTAATCAGTGAATTCTGGAGATTCTGAGCCTCATGTTCATATTACGCTGTTTTCTGATCTATGTTATAATGTTGCTACCTCATCACAAACATACGTGGAGTTATGTTTTGTTTCATTCACACATGTTTACCACACTCTGTAGGCCTATGAGGCTGTGTTCTTCCATCACACTGAAAACACTCCGGAACCGCTCCAGTCTGTTTTTAAACTCCACACACCTTCACTAGAATCATTTAGATGACCTCAGCCCTGGGATAGCAAATCTATACTGAACAATAGTGTAAAGGCAGCTGTTGAAAACTACCACTACATCACAAGGTGGAACAGAGCATTTTGAGCTTTGGAGATGTAAAGAGACTAATAATAAAGGATTACTCAAACAAAACACAACTCCATGTTTTCCATGTATGTTTCTGATAAAGTAACAACGTTCTAACATGTCTTAAAGCTCACAAGTGTCGGTTTTCGTAATATAAGATCTTTAATATTTGAGTATAGACTTTATTTCCTTTTGCATTTGAGGGTGATTCACATATCTATATGGTTCAAAATAATACAGCCTACTGGTAACAATACAGCTTTTGTATAATTGCTTGCGATCGTCTCTGTGTAACATGGACGCTCACTCAGGTGTGCATTTTCCTTTTTTAACAAACAAAAGTAACTTGACCTGGTGTCATCTGGCTGTCTCCACGGTGAAAGATAAGTTAAATAATACTGTTCAGCATTTCCAGTCAAAACTATTGACATCTCCAGGAAGATAAGCAGGGGGCGTATTGATAATTAGCAGCTGTTGTCTTCATTGGAGGTGTGAATCTAACTGAAAGTACTACTATGTTAGAAGCTCTCTTACTCAAGTTAGACTTAATCTGAATTGTATTATTATTTTACAATCTGACCATAAACAGCTGACTTGGTTGAACTACAACAGGTGAGACGATTTGCACACACAATTGTTTGTTTGTTTGTTTGTCCATCTGTTTGTTTGTTTGTTTGTCTGTTTGTTTGTTTGTTCATCTGTTTGTTCGTCTGTTTGTTTGTTCATCTGTTTGTTTGTTTGTCCGTTTTGTTTTTTTTCCCCGTCTGGCAGCACGGTGGCTGAGTGGCTAGCACTCATGCTTCACAGCAAGAAGGTTTAATACAGAAGGTCGCCCGGGCCTTTCTGTGTGGAGTTTGCATGTTCTCCCCGTGTCTGGGTGGGTTTCCTCCGGGCACTCCGGTTTCCCCCATCAACCCAAAACATGCACCATAGGTAAAATCCTCTTACCTGGCCAGCCAAATGATATCTCTCTGTATTTGCTATACGGCGCGATACCATTTGGACACCCTCGCTCCACCCTCGCTCCTCCGGTTAAAAACGGACTCCGCGATTCTGATTCGTTCAAAGATGGTGACGTCAGTGCACCCGCCTTTGCCCGCAAAGTCACTCTTAGGTAGCTGTCTGTCTAAGCGCAACAGCAGCGCATTCTGGATCAAGCGTTACCAGACTCATCCGCTGGTACAGCGATGAGTCATGGATTCTTCCAGGCAAAAAAATCCTCCAGCTTAGGTCCTGACCAAATCTAAACAACAAAATCATGGGGATGGTCCCCGGGTCAAATATAGAAACAACTTCTCCTGTGCGAGATCAATAAAGGTCAATCTTCTAATCCTTAACCACTGTAAGGCGCTTTGTGCTACAATTTTGTATGAAAAGCGCTTTATAAATATTGTTTGATTGAATTACAGTCACAGGCTAGTGATACTCGTATTGAGCACAGGCTCCTGAAAATGTGTTGCTTAAATCTTTTTTCTTTTTTTTTTTTTGAGTTTCTTAAAATCTTAAAACTTTTTTGTCAGAGTTTGCAAATGTGTGCATTGTGTCGTCATGGTAACTGACAAAGTACTGACCGAGAACAATTAAAGAAGCACGGAAGACTTGGAGACTTGGTCATTTACTCAAATTTAATATTGCTTAGTACAATTTGGTTGACATGTCTTAATTATTAAACATCATAATTCACTTCCATGGATGAATATTAGTTAGGGATTATCAACAATAAAGTTCAACCATGTAACAAAAGCTCTAAGTCTACTTGTCCAGCCTAGTCTACTTCTCTACTGCTCTCCATATCATTTTATTCAATCTCTAATTAAACTTCATGATGATCAATAAAAGGAAAACGTTTATATATTATAGAAGAAATCTATTGATATAAAATACAGCCATTAAAAATCGACTTTACATGCCCATACAGAAACATGGACATATACAGTATTTACAATGTACTTTATCCATTATTTTGGTGAGCTCACTAATGCAGTAGTACTGTAATCATATTTTTGCTTGTACACTTCAGTAGAGGCACTGGGGGTCTACTTGGCGACAAAACCCCCAGGCTGCATGATGACCACGTTGGTGTGATGTTTCTTACGATATTTGATCTCGCGGTGCATCTGGCAGTAGGAGCACCACTCACAGAAGCAGGACGTCAGGATGTCCTTACACAGAGTCCCCTGGACAAACAGACATAAGGTCAGGATGTGTTCAGTGTGTTTAGAGATGTTTTATTTTAGGTCCACAGTAGTTCAGGTGGTAGAGTTTTGCCCTAGTGTTGGAGGGTTGTTGTGTCCTTGGACAAGGTAATGGTCAAACCCATCATATCATAACAGAAAGAGTGTGCAAACATGATGGTTGCAGAGGGTGTGGCACAGTTTTACTGCCACATTTGTTTGAGTCAGCCCCAGGGCAGCTGTGACCTCAGAGAAAGCTGAACAACAAGTATGAGTGAGGACTAGACCAGGACTAGACCAGTGCTGGACCAGGACTTGTTCAGAGTACTAGACCAGGACAGGATAAGGACTAAACCAGGATGGAATCAAGACCATTACACAACCAGGACTAGGTGTCATTTAGAAAAGATTGCTTATAATTCTCCATTGATCAAGTTTAGACCAACCGAAAATGTGATGAGTTAAGATAACACTGTTTTGAGCTCTACTCTGAAGGTGTTCCCTCCATGACTGTCACCATTGGAATTTACCTGAGCACTTGAATGCACTCATGAATACAACAGCCACCGCCCTGTCCCACACTCTCACCACAGTGTGCAAACCCCAGAGACTGTATATATAAAAGGACATAACTAACCCGCGAGCCACCACGTTCCAAATAGGAAGTAAGCATGGGAGCGCTTACGGCTCCATCGACTCTGGTTTAAAAAAAAAAAAAACTGTCACCGTCTCTCTGTAACTGCTGTTGTCAGACTCATCATTTTGGTCTTGTTTGTATTAATCCACTCTACATGATCCTGATGTTTTTATTTTGCTATTTTGGCCGTTCCTATTTCTAATATGGAAACAAAATTACCCTAAATTTCTAAATGACCCTATAACTGCTAATCTCATAAGCCTCATTTGACTGGAGCTGAATGCTACAGGTAGCGTCACACTCCCTTAGTTCACTTCTTTATAGTCTATGATAAACCCTCCTCTTAGCACAGTATCTAAACAACATGTATCCTTGTACCTTGATGCCGTATTTATGTCTCAGTCCGACCCTCAGTGCCAGGGCAGCGGGGGGCACACAGAGGGGCAGACCACAGGAGGCGGTGATGGCCGGGCTGAATATGTCACATATAGGGAGACAGCGGTTCTCTCCATAGCCCCCAGCCACAGAGCACGCCATGCACGGACAGCACCAGAAACCATAGCAACCTGATACACACAAGATTTAGAAAAACTACAGGGAATGAATCAAGTAACATCACAACATAATAACTGCCATAGTGTAAACTGAGCTGGAGACAGGTCCGAAATCAATGTTTGAATTAATTGTGAGAGTGTACATTTGTTGACCTGTTTGGTTCATGGTTACATGACCCATATTGTGCAATTTGCTGATCTGTTATAAAGTTTCCCCATCACAAACATACCCAGAGTTGTGTTTTGTTTCATTCACACAAGTTTAACACACAAACCCTGCAGTGTTCTTCTCTCAAACTGAAAATGCAGGAAGTGCTCCACTGTGTTTTTAAACTCCATACACCTTCACTAAAATCATTTTGATCATTTCAGCCCTGAGTGAGCAAAAAGCAAAATGTAGCTGTTAACTTGAAAACTATTGCGTAGTGACATCACAAGGAGGAACAGAACATTTGGAGCTTTGTAGACAGACTAATAACGAAGTTACATTTGTGAATAAAACAAAACACAACTCCAGGTCTGTTTTTGAGGAAATAACAACAACAGACAACATGGATTAAAGCTCACAAGAGTCAATTTAGCGTAATATAGGACTTTCAATATTTGTGTAATTACAGAGCTTATCCACATGAAACACAAACTGCCAAAATGTTCAATCAAAAGCAAAAGATTTTTTTTTCCCACTATTGCTTCAGTAATTGGCGCAGTTATTCAACCCAAGGACGTGATTGCTGTCATCTGAAATAACTTTAAGTCATAAGTATAATATGAAAAGTTAGTGGAAAGAACCCTAAATATATAATTAATTGTGTCTTGAGTTTCTGTTACACAAGCCTTGCCCTCCACCTGACATTTTGACCTATTTACAACACCTGAGATGAGTTTTATATTGTATTATGTATTATTATTGCTTCTTACAGGTGCTTATGCTGTCACAGCAGCTGAAGAGTCCACTGTTCCACTCGGTCAGCTGTAGCGCCATAGTGCAGTTTCAGTATGAGCTGTAAAACTGAAAAGACAAACAAACAAAAAAGAAAAAAGGAAAAATTAGTACAACTGATAAGATATTTTCAGCGAGTGAAATTTAAACAACTGGACCTATTTATTTACTTACTTACTCACAGTCACCTACACAAGCCCTGATGAAGCTATCGAGTTGGTAGTGAAACATTATTTTTGTGCTTATTTTAGGAAGGGCATCTGGCTTATTTGAACTTCACCATGTATTGACAGACTTATTCATGACTTAAGCATGTTGAAGTCATACCATTGGTCTGTAGTACATGTTCTTTTAGTGCCACACCCTTCAATGAGTCTGAACAATTATATAGTTTAAAAAAAAACAAAAACAAAAAACATTTGAACAGAAATTTGAACTGAATCTGCAGCAAGTGTAACTGAACCTAAAAATGCCATGATTTCTATTTAAATTTATTTACTTTATGGATAAAGTATTAAGTATTGATTAATACAGTAGTGCGATACTATACACACACACACACACACACACACACACACACACACACGCATACAGACATCTGACTTTTGGCTATATATTGCTATTCAGTTTCAACATGGACTAATTTTCCAAACTTTTGACATTACTAACTAAACTTACATCAAACGTAACCAAATTTAAGTGTATTATTTAAAAATAATACACTTAAATACATTTTTTGCACTTATATTTAAACCTGCAAACAGTTATATTCAGTATCCTTTATATTCCTGTGGAGAAAAGTCCGTGCAGTACTTACCTGAGTGCTGTCTTTACCCTTCAAACCCTGCTGTGTTGTGAGTGAGGAGTGGCCGGTGATTTTTTTGTCATGCCGATTACGTAGAATCATCTCAGAATCTTACATGTGCACTGGAGTATCTACCATAACCTGCTCAGCTACTGCAACAATCCGGACAGTGCAAACAAGGAGAGGCCCAGGCATTTCAACTCCAACCTACAGTACTTCTATTGCCCTTGTTATTGTTTTGATCAAATTGATTTGTATGTGGGTGTATATTTAGGATATAGTGTGTATTTGGGAATGAGATCCATTGATAGAGCAGAGGTGACTTTTCACCAATGTTGTAACATTATGTAAACAAAAGAGCAATTAATTTGTAGACATTGGGTTAATTTTACAGTGTTACAGTATTATTCAGAAAAATATGTTGTTTTTGTTTTACAGGTGAATCTGCTGTACTTTAAAGGTCCTATATTATCCAAAATTGACTCTAGTGAGCCTTCATGCATGACGGTCACTACAGTGGACAGTTATTAAAATGTCATTTTCTATGATAAGAAGATGGCAGTGTTGCATATAAGCCTGAGAATCACCCAACACTGCCATCCAGTGGTCAGCCTTTGCAACTGCAGAATAATTGTGTCAACATTCAAGATGACTGCTAGGAATGAAAACCTGCACAGCACCTCAGAGATTTCTGCTCAATCCTTCTACAGTAGGAGAGTCCTGCAGGTAAAAAAAAAATATTTTAGCATCAAGTAACACCTATTAATCATTATAGTTGAGAAAATTTCCAAGTATTGATTTTAGATTGGAATGAAATTGCGATTTTCCAGATGTCCATTCAAGTGGACTGCATGCATCACTGGTTTTATTTTTACTTCAATACATGCAATTGCTGACAGTATATCACTCTTGACAATGCTTCATCTGAAGTAGTTTTCTTTTGTATAAATCAACATTTTATGCTATTAGAATGTAGGCTGCATTGTATATATCAATATCTATGTTTTATGCATTGTTCATTATGAGCAGGGTTGCTGGTCGCCACCCTAATTATGAGTAACAGTCACAATTCATATTTTACAGGCTAGTGCTGGGCGTGCCAGGCCCAGCAAGGCCTACAGAATTGTGGAGGAACTGCCTTATGACTCAGAAGAGTCACAGTACAGTGACAGCAGTGATGAAGAGTGGTTGCCAGGAACAGGAACAGGCCATCTATGGCACTGGCACATGCCGAGTCAACAGGCTTCAGGGGGCACAAGTGAAACTCAAGAGTGCAACAGAACTCAAAGAAGAAGGAAGAGGAGCTATCTCTGTTGTCACCAATGGTGAAGACGTCACTGTCACACGTTGGCTTGACAATTCACTGATCCACATGGCCTCTTCCTGTCTTGGCAAGCACCCGACAGATGTTGCACAGAGATGGTCCAAGAAAGATAAGAAGATCATCACCATTGACAGGCCATTCGCAGTGAAGGTGTACAACGATTATATGGGAGGGGTCAACCTGATGGACCAGATGGTGGCAATGTATCCCCACAGACGCAAGAACAAACGCTGGTACATCAGAATGTTCTTCCACTTCCTGGCATCTCCTCAGATTCTCTGGATTGGAGCAGGATGGTCTTCTGCCTTTCAAGGCATCTTTGGCTCGTTCATTGATAAATTCAGGCACCGTCCGCAAAAAGGGGAGACCAAGTGACACTTCCCCACCTCCTCTTCCTGTGAAGCGCAAACCTGTATCCAAGGTAACCCGTGAGGTCAGACTTGGCCCTGGAAACCACTGACCCCAGCTAAACGACATAACAAATGCCCAAAGGTGCCAAGACCCTGCAGGCACACGAAAAACGAAGTACAGCTGCACGTGTTGCAATGTGGCTGTGTGCCCTGGGTGCATGGCAAATTTTCACACAAGATGGTGAACTGATCTTGTACTGGAAGTACATAAGCATGCAGTGCAATGTGACTGTGTGCCTGGAATCCTTTTCAATTTTTCACAAAAGACATGCTTGGTGAAGTGATGCAGGAAGTACTGAGACTGCTTGTATGGTCACTCAGAGTATTTATTTTTTATTTTTTGAATGATAAAACTGCATGGCAGTTGTTTATTTTTGTTTTTATTATTGCTTGTGATCTGAAGCAGTACAGCAAGTACAGAGTGTTTGGAATGTCACTCAGAATTTTCTCAGTCATTACTTTTATTTTTGAATTCTAAAACTCCATGGCAGTTGTTTATTTTTTATTATTGCTTGTGAACTGATGCAGTACAGAGAGTACTGAGAATGTTTGAATGGTCACTCAGAATATTTTCAGCCATTACTTTTATTTTTTTGAATGATACAACTCATTGTTGTTTTTTTTATTTTTTTATTTTTTTTTTGGTGACAGGTTGCAGCACCTCACCTGTGGCCTAGCCCTAAGCCCGTGAGGTTGTCAACTGAAGCACTATAGTTTGTGTAGTTTGTCAATTGAAGCACTGCAGTTTGTTTAGTTTTGCAATTGAAACACCCAGAATGGTTGTTTGAAGAGAGCAAAATATTTTGAAAAGTATATTTTATTGTTTTTGCATAAACATTGAATGTTATATCACTTGATCTTTGTTGAGTTTTTATTATTTTAGTTAAAATCCACACATGCTGTCCACCTGAGTGGTCATGTTCATAACTCCTTGAAAATTTGGTGTATAAAAACAGAACCAAATCAGTTCTTATTTTTATGTCTAAAAACACATAAAAACACTTAGTAACATTTTATTAACTCAGTATATCATGGGTCATGCATCAAAGGGTTTTAAGCCATGTTATATTGTTATTAGCTCATCAAAAACATACCTGGAGCTGTGTTTTGTTTCATTCATTGTTTGAGTAACCCTTTACTATTAGTCTGTTTACATCTCCAAAGCTCAAAATGCTCTCTTCCACCTTGTGATGTCATGAAGCTATAATTTTTAAGCAACTTTTTATCTTTTGTTTTGTAGAGATTCTAGGGCTGAAATGATCCTGTGATTCTGGTGAAGGTGTATGGAGTTTAACAACACAATGACTGTATTAACACATGACATCTCACGGTTGAACAGAAGGTGGAGTGTTTTCAGTTTAAAGAAGAACTCAGTCTAAATTTGCAGGATTTTATGTAAAATATGTGTGAATGAAACAAAACGCACAAGTCCAGTTATGTTTTTGATAAGGAAACATTATAATATAGTAGATAACATTACAACATAACATAGAGTCTAGAATATGATGATGCCCAACAATGTCACAATTCATAACACTGTATTCTCAGAAATATCCAAAATGTTAATCCACTGAGACAATAGGTGATGTCATTTGGACAAGTCACAGGTCTGTTGTTGTGAATGGGCTCAAACCAGTTGTAAACCAAATAAAAACAGGGAAGCAGAACTCATCTTTCACTGACTCAAACTGCAGCTCTGGTCAGGCTTGTTCAGTCTATTTTTCTGCTAAAAATGTATGTGGAGTTTGAAGATTTGATCAAAGGTCATAGGTCATAAGTAGGCTGTGCAAATGCTAAAGCCATTAAAGGCCCTATATTACGGAACTTTGACTCTTGTGAGCTTTAAGCCATGTTATAATGTTACCTCATTAAAACATACCTGGAGTTGTGTTTTGTTTCATTCACACATTATTAGTCTGTCTACATCAAGCTCAGCCAAAGATCAAAAAGCTGTGGTCCACCTTGTGATGTCATGAAGAGGTAGTTTTCAAGTTAAAAGCTACTTTTTACCTTTAATTTAGTGGAGATTGGGCTGAAATTATTCAAACCATTCTAGTGAAGGTGTATTGAGTTTAAAAACTTAGTGGAGCACTTCCTGCATTGCCACATGACATGATCATTTCATTTTTCATTTTATTTATTTAACAGGACAATGTACAGCCACATAATGCCAAAGGCAGAGATGCTTGTACCAGATTATAGCTTGAAAGCTAATTTCCATCTGTAGTCCTTTAGGGAAAAGAGAACAAGGGACATATACACAGTGCAAAAAACATACATACTTCATCCTCTCAGACACACATACTCCCATTCGTTTATCCTCATCATACATTGTATTACAAAGCAGAAACTGCTTACAAGGTGGAACAAAGTGTTTCATGTTCAAGAGAAGAACTCAGCCTAAATATGCAGGATTTGTGAGTTAAACATGTGAATGAAGCAAAACACAACTCCAGGTCTGTTTGTGATCATGAAACAACATTATAAAAGATCAGAAAATAGAATAATATGGACTCTTTAAAGCTTTAGCATGATCTATTTTTCTGTTGACTTTGGTGCGACCGCAACATAATTAGTCCAATCTTACATACAGTGTTATAGAGGATCACAAGGCAGGAAAGCTCATGGTCAAATTATTATTCAAATTCAATTAAATTTTGATGTTAATGTTAAAGGTTTCTAAAATATTTGTGCAAAATATTTAATTAATAACCTTTCCCTTATGAACTCGTTCCATGCATTTTTCAAGACTTCAAAGCTTTTCTTTTCATTTTGTCAAGGGTTCCACCTGGCTACATTTTTTTTTATTTATTGGGAAGTAAAAGAAAAGTAAGTAATTCATACACAATATTTTAAATAGAGTAGCCTACATGCTTTGGCTAAACAGAACAATACTCTGATGGCTTCATTTAACACACTATACTAG
This sequence comes from Paratrypauchen microcephalus, assembly GCA_036785185.1. Classification (NCBI taxonomy): domain Eukaryota; kingdom Metazoa; phylum Chordata; class Actinopteri; order Gobiiformes; family Gobiidae; genus Paratrypauchen; species Paratrypauchen microcephalus. The sequence continues at coordinate 2,654,726 of JAVJIX010000131.1, forward strand.
CAGAAAACACAACATCAGATGAACAATATTTCAGATGATAACAATACCATCTTGTTACAAATGTCCAATTCTATAAAATGAATATAGGGAATATAATGCAATTTCTTATTTCAATTTAACACATACAGCCAATAACAAAAATCAAATGTCACCCACTGTGGGCTTTACATATTAAACTGACGAACTGGAAGGTGGCTGCTTGAGGTAAAATATTTGAGCCCAATACTGCATCATCAGTTTTACAAAAATAAATTCCTTTTGTTTCTGATGGGGGTCTGCCACCTGCTTGTCACCATGGAGATGTTTTTGCTTTGTACGTTCTACTGTTTGAGATTGGACTGATCTTACATTTTTGTAATCACAGGCGGTTTATTGCCAAAAAAAAAAAAAAAAGTTGAAAAACATGCATTCTTATTATGAGCTGGGTTGCCTCTCCAGAGATCTGATCCCATAGAGATAGGTACAGTTAATGCATTACTGGGAAAATCTAGCAAAGCAAAGCAATAACACTACTATGCAGACAAGCAAGTGGCCTATACCCGGCCTCCACCTGAAAAGTTCCATAGTGCACTTTTAATCCTATAGATTAAGATTAAAGGAAAAGTAACGTTTTTTACAATTTGAGCCTTATTTCGGTAATAAAACAAGTTGTTTTACTCACCCATATCACTTTGGTGTCATATGGAGCACTTCCAGAGATGTTTTGGATTAGCGTTAGGCTAACGCCGTTAGCCTAGCGCGACTTATAGCCATAGCTTGGGGCATTCCCCGAGCATGTAATATGCCCCGTGCGGGCTCCAAATAACACAAACTTTAGCACTTTTCAAATCATAGAAGCTCGATGTCTTAGTCTACGATTTCGTTTGAGTCAAAAGTGGCCTGTAATCCGAGATTTAGCCATAGTTTTGAGTAGATGAGGACGCCAGTGCGCATGCGCGTAGTGTGCTCTCAGCTCCCGGGACCCAAACATGAAACGCAAAGCTGTAAACTATGGATAAATCTCAGATTACAGGCCACTTTTGATTCAAACGAAATCGTAGACTTAAGACATCGAGCTTCTATGATTTGAAAAGTGCTAAAGTTTGTGTTATTTGGAGCCCACACGGGGCATATTACATGCTTGGGGAATGCCCCGAGCTATGGCTATAAGTCGCGCTAGGCTAACGGCGTTAGCCTAACGCTAATCTAAAACATCTCCGGAAATCCTCCATATGACACCAAAGTGCTATGGGTGGGTTTTATTACCGAAATAAGGCTCAAATTGTAAAAAAACGTTACTTTTCCTTTAACCCTCCTGTCGTGTTCGGGTCAAATCTGACCGTTTTACAACTTATAATACTCATAAATATTATGTTTTAAATCTGATTACCTCAAGACCTTATGATATCCTCCACACTGTGGACTTGAACATATAAAAGTGATGATCACCTATTTCATTCAATTTTGAGTGTTTTAATCAACCTTGTTACACCTGTGGTGTTCCTGGTCAAAAGTGACCGCCATAGGAAATGAATGGGGATCCAGAGTAAATTCATTCAACATACAGAAAACATCCCCATACACACTGCCCCAACTCACTCACTCACTCTCTCTCTCTCTCACTCACACACACACACACACACACACACACACACACACACACACACACACACACACACAAACACACACACACACAACACACATTTCAGACTGAACAATGTCTTTTGTGGGTACACATGTCTTTCTGCTTATGTGCCGATCCTCCCACGTGAACCAACTTCCTAATGATACAATGTATCACATGTTCACACAGACTAGATAGGTGTCTCTGACGCTCCTATGGAAAACCTTTGGTCAACACCATTTTTTTAGGGAAATAAGTCTGCTATCAAAGATCAAAGTCAGCCTTATTGGCAATTCTGCTATATGTGTTCAACATACAGTGAATATGCAGGTGTACATGGGGAAACCCAGTACTGGAAGGGCTGAAAAAACAGGGCATGCGTGTTGTGCTGGACATGACAACCGGTCTCCAAGGGCATAATATCACATGTGACAATTTCTTCACATCACATGCTCTTGGTCAGGAGATACTGAAAAGAAAGCTCACCATGGTAGGGACAGTGAAGAAGAACAAGCCCGAACTTCCCCCTGCGCTGGTATCGACCAGAGGAAGACAGGCACTCTCATCACAGTTTGCATTCACTGACACTCACACTCTTGTGTCATACGTTCCCAAGAAGAACAGAAATGTCATCCTGATGAGCACAGTACACAAAGACGCCACTCAGCACCACAGAGGACCTGATGACCCTGATGATCCAGGACTACAACAAGAACAAGGAAGGCGTTGACTGTCTTGATAAGGTAATGTAAAGTCTCATCATGCATTTTATTTTATTTTTATCTAGGTGAATCATAGCATTTTGTGTACGACAGATTGAATATTGTTCCTAATCTCTTATTATTTATTGTTCCTATATTGCAGCTTACTGGTACATACACCTGTAAGCGGATGACGGCTCGCTGGCCTGTGGCACTGTTCCACAACATCCTGGATGTGTTGGCTTTCAACACGTATGTGGTGTGGACAGCAATCGACCCAACCTGGAATCAGGGGAAAAGTTTCAAGAGGAGACCTTTCCTCGCAGAGCTGGGGAAAGCTTTGGGGACTCCTCTTATACAGCGACGCCAGCACATCAGCCTCCGCCAGTCTGGTTAGGAGCATGCAAGCTCCAGCCCCAGCCGCTGCCCTGGCTGCTCTCCCCCAACAAGGACATGGGCAGAAAAGGAAGCGTTGTGGCCTCTGTGCCCCTGGAGACATCAAAACGAGCCTGGCATGCTGCAAATGTCATGCTTATGTTTGTAAGGCCCACTCTGACCTGACTGTCACATGCCACTCATGTGCATGAACACACACACACACACACACACACACACACACACACACACACACACACACACACACACACTGTTGAGTTTGGTGTTTGGTTTTCCATTTATTTTTTGTATAATAGTTTCATTTTGTAGTTCATTTTCAGTGCCCAATTGTATTTTCACTGATGTTATTTAATGTTTACTTCTATAAATTGTCGCTAGACACTACTTTGAAACATTGTTCTCAACTAAAGAATGTTTAATTAAAAAATTGGTGGTGAAAAAAAAATGTTTGTGCTAATTTAAGAGCAGTTAAAACAGACCGGTCAATTTTGACCGGGAACACTAAAGTAGGGGGCTGGAGGCGAACACGACCGGAGGGTTAAGATTAAGACTTTATTTGGTCTCACACACAATGGCACACAGTGACACACGGGAGAAATTTGACTTCTGCATTTGACCCATCCTTTTCAGGAGCAGTGAGCAGCCATCTTTCGGCGATCCACCTTTACGTCAGAGAGTATGTTCTGAGCACTGGTTTCCTCTTTGGTTTCTGTTTGGGCACCACAGTCTCCAGCAGCCTCCTCACCAGCCCCAGTCTTCCCGTCTGGATCAGTGCTCGTGCCAGCTCTGCCACCTCCTCTGGCTGAGTCCGGTACAGTGTCTTTAACTCTGCCTTCACCACATCTTTGGGGTACCTCTCCTCTGCCGCCTTCACCCATGTTTCCAACTGAACAATGGCTGAACAGGGCTCTTGGTTTTGATCCTGCCCCGACTGCATGAAAAGTACCACTAGAGCCTGTAGGAGGCAGTGTAGAGCAGTAGTGTCCAAGCTTCCTGGGCGTTCTAGCTCTAGAGCACATTTGAAGCAGTCCACAGCGTTCTGTTCCTCTCCCTTCAGAAGCAGACAGCGCCCCCTAAGCATGTGGAGGTCTGGTAGAGAGTCGGCGTGTTCAAACTGTAAAGCTTGGGACAGACTGACCAGTGCATTGTTCACAGCGGTTTCATCGACCAACAGGCTCTCCCGTAATGCGTCCACTCCCATGTAGTAGTACACCTACGAAGACAAAATATTACTGGTTCTAATAAGTTGGTTACAGATAACATATATTTAAAAGTTGCATTGTGTAACGTTTCTTGAGGGTCTGTCAATGCTTTTCTAGATATTTTTGAGCTATAAAACCACCTGTATTTGAATAAAGCTGTTTAATGTCGTACTGTGGAACATTCCAGGCAGAGCAATGACATATCCATAGATCAAGCAGGTGACATCCCCCCCAAACAGAAAAGTTACAGTTAATGCAACTTTAAAGCAACACCATGTAACTTTCTAGGTAGGTACATGATTCCATCAAAACATAAAGTTTCCAAAGGCTTCTTTGGAACATTGCTCATGCAGATAGATTATTTTTTATCCCATACGGTGGAAGATTATAGCCAAAAAAATTACAGCAGACCCTCCTCGCCAAATACAAGTCTGGTTTGTGGAGATGCAAACCCGCTCAGAGCAAGGAAAGCATGCTTTTCTAAAAATTTCAGTGCAGAAAGGAAAACACCTCATTTAGAAATATACAAACTTGCATGATTTGTATTTTTGAGAGTTTTATTTTATCTGTTCTAATTATTTTCAGATATGGTCCGATCTTGTACCTGTGCCATCTCCAGGTGGGTCCTCAGACAGGGGCGCACACTCAGCACTTTGTCCAGGTCTTTGCGTGCTGCCGTCAGGTTCTGTCGTTCTGGGAGTCCTCCTTCTCCGATCTTAGCTCTCTCCAGGTCTCTCATGTACTGGATCACATGAATCTAACAGCAAAATGGTGGAATACAGAGGCCAGAAAATTGTAGATATTAAAATAGGCTCTGTGCACAACGGCACCCAGCAACTGCACTGTTAGCGTCTCTACTTCCAGTCCAATTATGTATCTATGGGATTTGTGTTTCCTGGAAATCCAGAAGGATTTCTCTCTCTATTTCTTATACAGATCCATATCAGATTTGATCTGTTATACAGATCCATGTCTGGATTTTTCCAGGCAAGAGTTTTTGCTGAATTGTGCTAAAATTAATAAAGATTCAAAGATCAGGCATTGGACAGCGAGCTGCGGGTATGTGAGTGACAACATGTTCAAAAGTACACATATCAAAGTAATACTTGTGTGGAGTACACTGTGTTTGGAAAGGGAGATGTTTGTGTCTCAATGCTAGCGCTCATGCTAATTTTGAGACATGATGAATATTAAAGCAACACCACAAACTGAAGTATTCTACATATAAAAATAATTGGGTAGTCTTTAGAACATCAAAAAGAAAATCCAGAAAATAACTTAAAAAATATATAAAATATATAAACTGATTTGCATTTCAATGAGTGAAAAAAGTATGTGAACCCTGTAGCCAAAAAAGACTTAGTACTTAGTGCAAAACCATTGTTTGCAGCACCGAGGCAGAAAAACACCCCAAAGCATAATGTGAGATAATTCATTCAAAGCTATCAGTTTCCCCTCATGTCTCCGTCTCCATTTTTTATAGTGTTGGCATTTGCGTATACCTTGGCGCGGGTACAGTAGGCCTGCCAGTTGAGTTCGGAGTCGGGCAGCACGTTCAGAGCCATGTTACAGATCCCTGTGGCCATCTCGTGTTTGCCCAGAAAAAACACCACTTTGGCCAGCATGTTCAGGATGGAGGCATCGTCACTGGCCAGATTTATCGCCTATTCACAAACATACAACTCATTAACATCATATTAAAGGAGATGTACTGCTATTGTTTGAGTTACTAAAACAATTGATACCTGAATTGTGTTTCATATTTAACTTTATCTGGTTATAGGGTTTATAAGATTTATCTTCTTCCTTTTCACCATTAATGTTTTTTCATTGAACAAATAAATAAATAAATAAATAAATAGACAGATATGTAGATAGATATTATGTTGATTTGCATGATAATCAGACTCCATTTACATAACATAGAACCATAGAGACATTTACTGGTCTAACAGGCTTTTCTAGCTCCTATGATTGCCAAGACAACAGAACTATTCAACTTTACACCAACAGTACAAGCAGGATTCTAGGTCAATCACTCATCCATTCAACCATGCAATTTATTTATTTAATATGGTTATTTTAGTTTTACTCACTCATTGGACTTATACAACGCCTTTCATAATATCCAAGGAGCTTTATAGCATTATTCATTCATTCCGCACTCGGTGGTGGTAAGCTACTATTGCAGCCACAGTTGCCCTGGGGCAGACTGATGGAAGCAAGGCTGCCAATCTACACCATCGGCCTCTCCGACCACAACCAACCCTCGTGCACAGACCACTTTTATACCAGGCAATGTGGGTGAAGTGCCTTGCCTAAGGACACAGACACTGGCATCCCACCGTGGCATCTGATATTTCCAGTGGTCTTCCATCTAAGGACTGACCAGGCTTTTAGCTACTGAGATCAAGCTTTGATTTAGACTTGGACTTAGACAAACTTTATTGATCCACAAGGGAAATTACTTGGACACAGTAGCTCATACATCACAATTATAATAACAAAGAGAAAGGCATAATTATATAAATGACATGACGCTATGGTCACTTTTGTTTATTTGTTCTGTAATACGAAATGGGGAGGCAAACCCAAATGGCCTTAAAGGGATATGCTACCCCAAGGTCAAACTTGGGCATCTCCCCACAGTCCAGAGACTAAAATAAGTGGTGGAAAGCGTTTTTCTGGTCACCCAGCCATTGTCCGAGTCTGTCAGCACTGACCGCCGCGGTATCTGCAGCTACTCCGCGTTAGACTGGAGTCTAACGTCGCCAGAGAAAGATTTCGGCCAAAAGGAATTAATTTGCTTGATGCTTTTCCCAATTACTTTCTGTGTAGTGCGCATTCATATCGAGTGCAAATAAATGTGCAAATCAACATGGAGAGCTTGACTTGGTCATTTTGGGTGAGAACTATTTTTCAGTGTGGAAAAACACAGCCGAAGCACACACCACGCTGACAGGGGAATCCCTGTTACGCACCAGGAAGGGAGTTCCCCTGTTACGCAGCGTGGTGCGTGCTTCGGCTGTCTTTTTCCGCACTGAAAAATAGTTCCCACCCAAAATGACCAAGTCAAGCTCTCCGTGTTGATTTGCACATTTATTTGCACTCGATATGAATGCGCACTACACATAAAGTAATTGGGAAACGCATCGAGCAAATTAATTCCTTTTGGCCGAAATCTTTCTCTGGCGACGTTAGACTCCAGTCTAACGCGGAGTAGCTGCAGATACCGCGGCGGTCAGTGCTGACAGACCTGGACAATGGCTGTGTCACCAGAAAAACGTTTTCCACCACTTATTTTAGTCTCTGGACTGTGGGGAGATGCCCAGGTTTGACCTGGGGGTGGCATATCCCTTTAAACTACTACACGAATGGTTCCCTATGTTTTGTGTCTTGTGTAGGACTGCCCCCTAACCTCACACTTGGGTATATATCAGTTTACTATAGTACTGTAATGTCAGTCATCACTATTATATTTTCCTGTTTTATAATGCTCATGTGTAACTGACCGTTGCGTAGCAGTTGAGAGGGTCAGTGGCAGAATATCCACAGTCGTGCACAGACATGGGCACAGTCTCAAACTCCTCTTTTCTCTCCAACATAATGCCAATGTGACACCAGGCGAGAGCTGAGGGCAAGGAAACAGCTCATTTAAACATAAAGTTTATTGACTAGTCTGGTTAACACCTGACCATATCACAAGTGAGATATGGGTCTGGAAACTCGCTTCGAAAAATCCCGTAGCGGAGGTGTGGTTAGCGATTGCCAACGGCCGTTTATTGGGCGTTATGAATGTCTATCATTGAGCGTATACGTAAGTCCAGAGCCAATCATGTCAGTTGTCAGTTCAAACTACAAGCTTCCGTTTGTCATGTAGTACGCGTCACCGTCTTTCCACCCCTCCCCCGCTCTCTGATTGGGGCCCTAAATCTGGGACTCTCGCTTGGACGAGTTTCCAGGCCGCCTTCCAGTTCGAAACGAACGGAAGCGGCCTGGGAATTCCCAGGCTATTTATTGACCTGTGAGTGAAAATACATGAAGTACAATTAAAGTAATATCCATACAGGATTGGCAAACATATACATAGGCCTATAGCAATTGACTTTTTTGCTTGTGTATTTTGCTTCTCATAAATGGAAAACATTTCAAAGATATGCCAACACTGGAGTCTCTGTTGTATTTGAATAATCTGGTGTTAAATTATAGTCATAATTCCACCTGTTTTCATGTTTTAATAGGCCTATTTAATTGTAATGATTATCTTGTGAGTCTGGTACTCCTCCCATTTGGCTTTTCCTATAAATAAAGATTTATTTACATATATATATATATTTCTGTGAGGACAACAAAAAGTACTATTAAGAGTACTTATTAAGATATTTAGAGATATATGCAGATAGAAGATTTAGATCAAGTGAACAAATGTATCTATGTAATTTTCTCATTTTCACAGAGAACATTGGGTCATTAAAACTGCTTCTTCAAAACATTTTTTTTTTTATCTGACCTGTCCCCCAGCTCTGTTTAAACTACTACTGTAACTGTGATCATTTAACCCAACCTATAAATACCTTTGTGCTGTGGTCTCTCAGATTCCAGTGTCTCCTTCAGAAGCTTCAACCCTTTGTTGTAATGCGACAGTCTGGAGTATTCTGAGTCCACTTTGGTCTTCACGATGTCGTCCAGCCTCAAGACAGAAGAGGACAGAGACAGGTGAGCAGAAAACACTTCACACAGAGAGATGTGTTTAACTTTATCTGCTGTACCTTATGTAGATCAGAGCCATTTTGAAATACCAGCTTCTCTTTTCCTCCAATGGAAGCTACAACAGCATAAAAAATCTGTTAGTGTACTGCAGAATTGAAGGATGGGTCAAATGCAGAAGACAAGTTACCCTTAGTGTACAATAAAGTGTACAATAACTTAACCTTAAAGGAAAAGTAACGTTTTTTTTACAATCTGAGCCTTATTTCGGTAATAAAACAAGTAGTTTTACTCACCCATAGCAGTTTGGTGTCAATTGGAGCAGTATCGCAGAACTTATGTTGAGCCGTTCTGTTCTACTAATGATCCCGTATCCGTTAGCGTGAGTGCTCGGGGCATTACTTTGCGCTCTCCAAATAACACAAACTTTAGCACTTTTCAAATCACAGAAGATCGCTGTGTCAGGGTAGACTTTTAGTGTATTCCAAAACGGCCTGAAACCCGATATCCAGCTATAGTTTCATTTGATGACGTCATCAGAGAGGACAGTGCGCATGCGTGAACTCAGCTGTTTTGTAAACACCGCTAGTCCGAAAGAAGCTAACACCGCTCTGAACTTTACTTTTCTGTTGCGATATCGGGTTTCAGGCCGTTTTGGAATCTACTAAAAGTCTACCCTGACACAGCGATCTTCTGTGATTTGAAAAGTGCTAAAGTTTGTGTTATTTGGACACCGCAAATCAGTGCCCTGAGCACTCACGCTAACGGATACGGGATCATTAGTAGAACAGAACGGCTACAACATAACTTCTTCAAAACTGCTCCAATTGACACCAAACTGCTATGGGTGAGTAAAACAACTTGTTTTATTGCCGAAAGAAGGCTCAGATTGTAAAAAAAAACGTTACTTTTCCTTTAACCTTTACCCTATGTATATCTTATAAACTCTATCTATATAGTTTAGTTTAATATTTTTTAAAAGTGCACTGTATAACGTCTCTGTTGGATGGTCTGTCAAATGCTTTAAACAGCTCTACTTTACATTCATTAAATTACAGGTGGTTTTATAGCCCAAAAATACATTGAAAAACAGGCACGCATCTGCACAGATCTGACCTGTAGCTTGATCTGGTTTGGTCTCCATGAAGATAGAAAGTTTTAATACCATATTGTGAAACATTTCAGACAAAGCAATAACATCCATCCATCCATTTTCTTCCGCTTATCTGGGGCCGGGTCGCGGGGGCAACAGTCTAAGCAGGGACCTCCAGACTTCCTTCACCCCGGACACTTCCTCCAGCTCCTCCGGGGGGACCCCAAGGCGTTCCCAGGCCAGCCGGGAGACATAGTCCCTCCAGCGGGTCCTGGGTCTTCCCCGGGGCCTCCTCCCGGTGGGACATGCCCGGAACACCTCCCGAGGGAGGCGTCCAGGAGGCATCCGGAACAGATGCCCGAGCCACCTCAGCTGGCTCCTCTCGACGTGGAGAAGCAGCGGCTCTACTCCGAGCTCCTCCCGTGTGACTGAGCTCCCTCACTCTATCTCTAAGGGTGCGCCCAGTTACTCTGCGGAGGAAACTCATTTCGGCCGCTTGTATCCGCGATCTCGTCCTTTCGGTCATTACCCAAAGCTCATGGCCATAGGTGAGGGTAGGAACGTAGATTGACCGGTAAATTGAGAGCTTCGCCTTTTGGCTCAGCTCCCTCTTCACCACAACCGTCCGGTACAACGACCGCATCACTGCCGACGCTGCACCGATCCGCCTGTCAATCTCACGCTCCATCCTCCCCTCACTCGTGAACAAGACCCCGAGATACTTGAACTCCTCCACTTGAGGCAAGGACTCTCCACCCACCCAGAGAGGGCAAACCACCTTTTTCCGGTCGAGAACCATGGCCTCGGATTTGGAGGAGCTGATTTTCATCCCAGCCGCTTCACACTCGGCTGCGAACCGCCCCAGTGCACATTGGAGGTCCCGGTTTGATGAAGCCATCAGGACAACATCATCCGCAAACAGCAGAGATGAGATCCTGTGGTTCCCAAACCGGATCCCCTCCGGCCCCTGACTGCGCCTAGAAATTCTGTCCATAAATATAATGAACAGAACCGGTGACAAAGGGCAGCCCTGGCGGAGTCCAACATGCACCGGAAACAGGTCCGACTTACTACCGGCAATGCGAACACAGCTCCTGCTCCGATCATACAGGGATCGAACAGCCCTTAACAAAGGGCCCCGAACCCCGTACTCCCAGAGCACTCTCCACAGGACCCCACGAGGGACACGGTCGAATGCCTTCTCCAGATCCACAAAGCACATGTGGACTGGTTGGGCAAACTCCCATGCACCCTCGAGCACCCGATGGAGAGTATAGAGCTGGTCCAGTGTTCCCCGGCCGGGACGAAAACCACACTGCTCCTCCTGAATCCGAGGTTCGACTATCGGTCGAATTCTCCTCTCCAGCACCCTGGAATAGACCTTACCGGGAAGGCTGAGGAGTGTGATTCTCCGATAGTTGGAACACACCCTCCGGTCCCCCTTCTTAAACAGAGGGACCACCACCCCGGTCTGCCAGTCCAGAGGTACTGTCCCCGACCACCACGCGATGTTGCAGAGACGTGTCAGCCAAGACAGCCCTACAACATCCAGCGACTTGAGATACTCAGGACGGATCTCATCCACCCCCGGGGCCTTGCCACCGAGGAGCTTTCCAACCACCTCAGTGACTTCAGCCAGGGTGATGAGTGAGTCCGACCCCGAGTCCCCAGCCTCTGCTTCCTCCTTGGAAGACATGACGGCGGGATTGAGGAGATCCTCAAAGTATTCCTTCCACCGTCCGACAACATCCCCAGTCGAGGTCAACAGCTCCCCACCCCCACCATAACAGTGTTTGTGATGCACTGCTTCCCCCTCCTGAGGCGCCGGATGGTTTGCCAGAATTTCTTTGAGGCCGTCCAATAGTCCTCCTCCATGGCCTCTCCGAACTCCTCCCAACTCAGAGTTTTTGCCTCTGCCACCGCCCGGGCTGCAGCACGCTTAGCCCGCCGGTACCCGTCGGCTGCCTCCGGAGTCCCACGAGCCAACAAGGCCCGATAGGACTCCTTCTTCAGCCTGACGGCATCCCTTACTTCCGGTGTCCACCACCGGGTTCGGGGATTGCCGCCGCGACAGGCACCACAGGCCTTACGACCACAGCTACGGGCGGCCGCATCAACAATAGAGGCCGAGAACAGAGCCCATTCGGACTCTATGTCCCCAGCCTCCCCCGGAATCTGGGAGAAGCTCTCCCGGAGGTGTGAGTTGAAGGTGCCCCTGACAGAGGGCTCTGCCAGACGTTCCCAACAGACCTTCACTACGCGCTTGGGCCTGCCAGGTCTTTCCGGCTTCCTCCCCTGCCAGCGGACCCAACTCACCACCAGGTGGTGATCGGTTGACAGCTCTGCCCCTCTCTTCACCCGAGTGTCCAAGACACGTGGCCGGAGGTCAGATGACACGACAACAAAGTCGATCATCGACCTCCGTCCTAGGGTGTCCTGGTGCCACGTGCACTGATGGACACCCTTGTGCTCGAACATGGTGTTTGTTATGGACAAACTGTGGCTAGCACAGAAGTCCAATAACAGAACACCACTCGGGTTCAGATCAGGGAGGCCGTTCCTCCCAATCACCCCTCTCCAGGTGTCACTGTCGTTGCCCACGTGGGCGTTGAAGTCCCCCAGGAGAACAACGGAGTCCCCGGTCGGTGCACTGTCCAGTACCCCTCCCAGGCACTCCAAGAAGGCCGGGTACTCCGCACTGCTGTTCGGCCCGTAGGCCGACACAACAGTAAGAGACCTGTCCCTGACCCGAAGGCGCAGGGACGCGACCCTCTCGTTCACCGGGGTGAACTCCAACACACAGCGGCTGAGCCGTGGGGCAATGAGTAGGCCCACACCGGCCCGCCGCCGTTCCCCGCGGGCAACGCCAGAGAAATGGAGAGTCCAGCCCCCTTCGAGGAGTTGGGTTCCAGAGCCCAGGCTGTGCGTGGAGGTGAGGCCGACTATATCTAGTCGATAGCGCTCAACCTCCCGCACGAGCTCAGGCTCCTTCCCCCCCAGCGAGGTGACATTCCACGTCCCCAGAGCTAGTCTCCATGTCCGGAGATCTGGTCGCCGAGGCCCCTGCCTTCGGCTGCCGCCCAGATCTCTCTGCACCCGGCCCTTATGGATCCTCCTGCGGGTGGTGGGTCCACGGGAGGACGGCCCCACGTCGCTCCTTCGGGCTGAGCCCGGCCGGGCCCCATGGGGAAAGGCCCGGCCACCAGGCGCTCGTTCGCGAGCTCCCACCCCAGGCCTGGCTCCAGGGTGGGGCCCCGGTGACGCCGATCCGGGCGACGTAACTGACCTCGATTGAATACTCATCATAATGGGCTTTTGAACCACTCTTGGTCTGACTCGTCCCCCAGGACCTGTTTGCCTTGGGTGACCCTACCAGGGGCATAAAGCCCCCGACAACATAGCTCCCGGGATCATTCGGGCACTCAAACCCCTCCACCACGTTAAGGTGGCGGCTCAAGGAGGGGAAGCAATAACATATCCTTGGAAAAGAGTATTTGACAAACCCTCCACCAGAAAAGTTACACAATGCACCTTTAGAGATCCATTGTACCAGGTTGTAGCGCTATTGGGCAGGCTGATATTATAGTTCATAAAATCAAACATACAAAGAAAATGTCTTTACAATCACTGAACAATCATAATAACAACTCTATCATCATTCACACCCAGTTTTTTCAGCACTTTAAAATCATTATCCATTATCAGAAGCATCAATCAATCATTCATTCATTCATTCAGCCACTCTCCAGGCACATATCAGTCCACATTATGTATGCAGGTGTGAGAATGTGCCAGTTTGTACTTGCCTCACACATCTTCAAATAACAAAACATTCAAATTACACATTTAGACAGAGTTAAAAGGCCCATATTATTCTTTTTTCTGATCTTTTCTATGATCTATCTAAACACCAAACTGCTATGGGTGAGATTGTAAAAAAAACATTAATTTTCCTTTAAAGCTCACATGAGTCAACTTTGTGTCATATAGGACTTTTAAATAATATGTTTGTAAACCATTATTGCAAAGTACTATTAGCAATTGCAGTATTTTGGACGTAAAATAAACACAGGAATAGTAGTTGAAGTAGTAGCAGTACAGGTGTCAATATAAGCATTTCTTTAAAAATGACTAATAATATAGCCCTTTTAAATAATTCAAAGAAATAGATTTAAAACTCTTCACGCAATTCATAAAAAAGGAAAATAAAATGCAAATGGTTAAAAAACATTGAACCATCCTTTGATGCCGTTACAGATTTTCACCGTAGATGGACTAATCCCTATTTCCCCCTATATCTCACCAGCTGTCCCCCGTAGTCCAGCGCTCGGTTATACAGAGTGAGGGCAGAGGTCAGTCTCTCCCTGAGCTCCTCTTCGTTCTCCAGCTCCACGTCGTAGGGGTACACATAAGCTTGTTCTGCCAGACACCGAGCTGCCAGGAGCCTGGACTCAGCCTGGCTCAGCTCTCCTCCGCCCAGCCCCATGAGCGAGGACACCTGCTCCACACACTCCCCCGCCTCCAGCTCACGCCCCAAACGGTCATACACATACCCCAGGTTCGCCCACGCATTCAGATTACCAGGGTCCTCCTTACAAATGCTCCTGGAACACAAAAAACATCATAATTTAAAGGTGTGGGGAGGGTCCGTCACCTGCTTGTATCCATGGAGATGTTATTGCTTTACCTAAAATGTTCCACAGTATTGCATTATATTATTGTATATTACTTGCATTTATTCAATTACAGGATTTTATTGTCTCAAAAAACCTCTGTCCAAATGAGAGAATCTTTTTTTTTTCTTTTGCTGAATCCTAGCTGGATGACTGAGGGATTACATAGACATTGAAATTGCAAAAAGCAGCATATTCACATTTTTTATAACATGTGAATATGCTGTATGTTTTCACTGTAACAGGTAGTTGTTAATTCAAGGATATATAGACACACAGACATAGATGATTCAATCACAAGTGTTAATTTGGAAGTCTAATTATACAGTGTTTTATTGCTTCATGAAACAGCAAGTGTACCTTTAGGATGCTAGTTGTGGTTGGCTTTACCATGTCAATCTGTCCTCTGAAAGTTGTTAAAAACATTTTAGAACTTATTGTGGTGAATAATTAGTAACCTTTACATCTTTTTAAGATGGTAAAATCAGGTAAAGTACTTTTAATATTTCAGAGTGGTAAGTATAAGAACAAGTATGGGAAGTTCATTTTTGTATTCTTTAAAGGTGCAATGTGCAACTTTTCTGGTGGAGGGTCCTTCAGATGCTTTTCTCCATGAAGATGTTATTGCTTTGTCTGGAATGTTTCACAGTATGGCATTAAAACTTTCTATCTTCATGGAGACCAAACCAGACCAATTTACAGGTCAGATCTGTGGGGCCCTGCTCACAGTCAGAATACCTGTTTTCTATTTTTGAGCTATAAAACCACATGCAATTGAATAAATGTAAGGTAGAGCTATTTAATGTCCTACTGTGGAATATTCCAAGCAGAGCAATGACATATCCATAGAAACAAGCAGGTGACGGACCCCCAACCAAAAAGTCACACAGTGCACCTTTAAAGGGACAGTGTGTAAGATTTTTACCCGTTAATTACTGAAATTGAAGATACCCATTCAAAAATACATTGTTTTCCAAGCCTTTTCACTTCCATCATGAAATCAAAGTATTCTTTTGGACTTAGATATAGTCACATAAAAGGGGGATCTTCCCCATGCAGAGGCAGCCATTTTGAATACGAGAGCCGCAGAAGGACATTTGGGCTCCGCCTTCACCTTCAGCAAGGCTCGTGGTTTTGGGTAAACAACACAAGCATGCTGCCGGATCAGACGTCGTAATGGATCTAACACGTGTTTTGGACTAAATTGTTTTACTGGATTTTATTCGCTGGATCCTTACGGACAAATTGAGAGCAAGTTTATGGTGAAATACAGAGTTTGACCTGTGCAAAGCATTCTAAGGTAAGCTAATCTCATTTTGTGCTTTTCCGTATAAAAGCCCCATGTGCTCGGGGAGTGATTGTTTTGCAGGGAAATGAATTGCATAGTCAAAAAGAGGAGACTGTAAGGTTTCATTTGATGTGTAGAGTGTCATGGTACATGATCGGGAATGTGTGTTTTCATGAGAAAAGAAAAAAAAAAACGGGACCGCGTTTTATTTATACAGTGGCGCCCGGGTGACCCTCGAGGTCTGCCGTAGCTAAAACAGAAAGTGCAATAGCACCATCCACCTATGCGCCACAAATCCTACACACTGGGGCTTTAAGTAAATAAAGAATGTACAAGCTGCATATAGCTTTATCAAGTAGTTTTTATAGTTATATGGGTGGAGCTTATTTTTATTCACTGGTACACGCCTATATATGAAAACATACTCTTTGAATTAGGCCTAATAATAACGCATGAATCATTACTTCAATACTTTTTATTTCAATTTCTCAGAGTCTCCATAGTGCAGCTTTGAATGTGTTTTTCTTTCATTTGTGTTAAGTTCAATTACATTATAAGTCAAAGTCAAGTCACAGTGTACTTTATTGTCAATTCACTATGTAACAGACATTACACAGAGGACTGAAATTGCGTTTCACCAGACACCAAATGTGCAATTTAAAATAAACACGCACACACATGCAAAAACACACAGCTACACTCATGGACATGAAGTGTATACAGGCATCAACAATAAATAGACATAAGAAATACAGGTAAACATATACGCTTCAACGAGAAGGAAAGTTTGAGGTAGAATGAAATGTGCAATACATAAGTCTGCTTTGTTTATTTTTTATACTGAAAATATACTGAAGATCTAGATTTAGACTAAACACCTTCACGAGTACCGGTACTCACTTTGCAAAGACTTAAATATTTCCTTATGCTTGTTCCTTGTGGGTGTTTGTATGCTGTGATTTGATTAGGTAACACACTAAAGGCTCCTTTAAGCTCCATTATGAAATCTAGAGCTATATTTATATTTTTCTACTTCCGTCTGTCACAAAAGACAACTGAAAATTATTCATCATCATATTATTAATCATTCTGCAACTTTATATGGTATGTTTTGGAGGGTAATAATGTAGGCCAGAGGTCTTCAACAGGGGGAGGTACTGCAGGGGGGTCGCGAAATCTTTTGATTTCACTTTAAAATAATATAATTGTATATTTTAATATTTTTAAAAACAATATATTTTTTCATTTTTCCCCAATCAATTTCTCCCTTGTCCCTCCACCCTCTCTGATGTCTTAAAATGCACAGCCACTCTCTCCCTTGCACTTGTTTTTTGGTTGAATCAGTGAACGATCTTAATAGGCCTGTGTTATATGCAAGTTGTGTTTAAAAACTGCAGTAGCACATCCACCCCGTAGGGCCTATCCGGCCCATCTTTAAAATAAAAAAACATGAAAATACAGTATTAACCTGTGTATTAGTTCCTTGTATTGGATGTACCATAACAGAGTAGCAATGTTTATACATGACACTAAGCTCAATTTAATATAAAACACAATTCTATGCCGTATATATAGTAGGGGGTCCCTGGCCCAGTTCGCCATCTGTTTGGGGATCCCAGGCCTGAAAAACGTTGAAGACCCCTGATGTAGGCTATTTATTGTAATTCAGTTCAGTTTATACGTTATCTATATTTTCTCACTGAATAAATTTTTCCCCACTCCTTTTTTTTTTTATCTTAAATTTAAAAAAAAAAGTGAAATGTAAATTAAGTGTACAGGATACATGTGTACTTACTTGATCTTATTAATCTGCTTGAAATAGATAAATAAATAAAATAAATAATAAAATAATTTCAAAATGGTGGTTTTGACTGAGCATTTGGTCATGATAGTAAAGCAATTGTGTAATGCTTTTTAGGGATGGTTTAACTGTAGCTGAGAGTTTATAGGTCTGTTTTAGGCCTAGTTTAGATGTACTAGAATTAATCCGGTCACAAAAACAAATTTTGAAGTGTGATATATTGCTGCTTAAGAAAATGATCATCTTGAAATTACACATCATAGAGCTGAATCAATGACCATTAAATGAGGTATCCCTGTAAACTCTCCTTGTAAACTTCTGAAGCAGCAAAAAAAAAAAAAAAAAAACATGTCATAAAATGGGTTTAACAGTCAAGTAGAAAGATCAACGATAAATATTGACCACAAAAATATTGTTCCAACTTATCTTAAAAGGGATAAGTGTAATTAAATGGAGTGGTGATATTAGGAAAGCCACATGTTTAATCACAATGAAAATCACAAAATCACAATGGAACTACCAACTACAAAAAATACAATCTTAAATAAGTTAATAAGTATTCAAATCAAGTAGTATTAATCTTCATTTGCATACATTTTGACTTAAATGTTAAAGTAACAGCATGTAACTTTCTGGAGATGTAAAGTCAACGGCATGATTCCACGGTAATAGGTAATAAAAAGTTAAAAGCATACATTCTCCATGGAGAAAGATACGTTTTATGCATTGGTGTGGAATAGTATAACCAAAGGAACAATATGGCCTTGGAAACAAGCAGGAGGAAGCCAGAGGCTTTAATTCTCAGAATTAAAGCCCCAGTGTGTAGGATTCGTGGCGCATAGGTGGATGGTGCTATTGCACTTTCTGTTTTAGCTACGGCAGACCTCAAGGGTCACCCGCGCATGAGCCGCACGCCGCTACTGTATAAATAAAACGCGGTCCCGTTTTGTTTTTTTGTTTTTCTTACCTATTGAAAACACACATTCCCGATCATGTACCATGACACTCTACACATCAAATGAAACCTTACAGTCTCCTCTTTTTGACTATGCAATTCATTTCCCTGCAAAACAATCACTCCCCGAGCACATGGGGCTTTTATACGGAAAAGCACAAAACGAGGTTAGCTTACCTTAGAATGCTTTGCACAGGTCAAACTCTGTATTTCACCATAAACTTGCTCTCAATTTGTCCGTAAGGATCCAGCGAATAAAATCCAGTAAAACAATTTAGTCCAAAACACGTGTTAGATCCATTACGACGTCTGATCCGGCAGCATGCTTGTGTTGTTTACCCAAAACCACGAGCCTTGCCGAAGGCGAAGGCGGAGCCCAAATGTCCTTCTGCGGCTCTCGTATTCAAAATGGCTGCCTCTGCATGGGGAAGATCCCCCTTTTATGTGACTATATCTAAGTCCAAAAGAATACTTTGATTTCATGATGGAAGTGAAAAGGCTTGGAAAACAATGTATTTTTGAATGGGCATCTTCAATTTCAGTAATTAACGGGTAAAAATCTTACAAACTGTCCCTTTAAGACACATTTTTTTCTATGTTTTAAGTGTAATAAAAACATCCATATTGAAAAAAATCTTTTATTCTATTATATTTATGGCTAGAAAGTTACACACTGTTTTAAATCTTAATAGAAGATTTACCAATAGAATAAGCACACTTGAAATACTTAAAATAAGGAGACAAATGCTCACAAATAATAAAAGCAAATCTTGTTTTAGGATAGTCAAAATTTACTTGAATCTAGACTAATACTATTTTAAATGAATCGCTATTTAACTTTTTGGTTGGGTTGTGTCACCTGCTTGTTTTGCTCTGCATGGAATATTCCACAGTATGACAAACAATTCAATTACAGGTGGTTTTAGAGCTCAAAAATACCTAGAAAAACAGGGATTCTGACTGTGAGTGGGGCCGCCTCTCCACAGATCTACCATGTAGCATGATCTAGTTTGGTTTCCACGAAGATAGGAAGGTTTAATGCCATACTGTAAAACTTTCCAGTAAAAGCAATAGTTCTTTTTTCAAATCTCACCTGAAGATCTCCTCTGCTGAGTCCAGCTGGTCCAAATGAAATGCCAATAGTCCGAGTAGATTTCTAACTGCATACTGTAGATAACTCACTTCCACCTCCAGCTCTCCTCTCAAACTCTCCTGTTTCAGATACGTGTCTCTGTGCCTCAGCTTCAAGGGCCCCTCCGGATCACAGTTCAAATGTAGATCCAGGTGAAAATGTCCCGGAATATAGTCCATGTCCTCCATAAGAGACTCGATGTCCTCTGAGCTGTTCGTTTCCATGGCAGCTGTGTTTGAAGCTAGGATTTGGCTCAGATCATGCCTGCACCTATAATCAAAGCAGAAAACTAAGCCAACGCAAGCCAAAAAGTATTGTGAAATTATCCTTGCTATGTGGGCGCCCCATTCAGCTGGTTTTACAGGTTCTGGGAGGGACAAGGTGCAGAGATGCAAGGGACAACTTCAAAGTATTAATCAAGTCATGGCAAAAGGAGAAATTCAATTTGTCAAATGGACAAAAGTTTATTTGGTAGAATACATTTCGCAGCTCATCCAAGCTGCTTCTTCAGTTCTGATCAAGTCATACAATATTTTATTATTATCATTATTATTATTATTATTATTATTATTATTTTCCATTCAAGCTTGTACTTTTTGAAATTCAAATTCAACAAGTACAAATATAGGTTTGTAATGTATTTGTAAAGTGAGCTTTCACATTATATTTTGACAAAGTCTTTAGTCATTTGTAGCTGTGATAATAATCTGACTGATCAGGCTGAGCAACTACAGAAAATGCACTGACTACCTTGTGCATTCGAAGTAAAACTTGTTGTGACATTCCAGTGAGGTGTTTTCAGCACATGTTTGTAGTCACTTAACAGCTACAGATACAAGAGCTGAAATCTGCAACTAAGTGAAAGTCACGATATTTTAAAAGAGTAAGTGAGCTAGTCTTAGCTAGTGAGTGGTGTCTTAAAGGTTTAAAGGTCCTATATTACGCAAAATTTACTTTGCAAAGCGAACATTGCCTCAAGGTTTTAGTAACCTTTGTTCTCAAATTTGTCCTCTACATTTGACCCATCCTTGGGGAAGCACGTCAGGGGCCAGCAGGATTCAGTCAGAAATATGTCACTGTTAGTCTGTTAGGAGCAGGTGACAGACCCTCACCCAAAAAGTTTCATAGTGCACATTTAAAGAGCCTATATTACACTATTATCTGATCTATGTTATAATGGTGTTTCCTCATCACAGATATACCTGGAGTTGTGTTTTGTTTCATTCACACATGTTTAACACAACCCTGCATATTGATCATGTAGCTGGCGGCACGGTGGCTGAATGGCTCATGCTTCACAGCAAGAAGGTTCCGGGTTCGATCCCCGGGTCGCCCAGGCCTTTCTGTGTGGAGTTTGCATGTTCTCCCCGTGTCTGGGTGGGTTTCCTCTGGGCACTCTGGTTTCCCCCATCAACCCAAAACATGCACCATAGGTAAAATCCTCCAGCTTAGGTCCTGACCAAACCGAAGCAAGAAGATCATGGAGATGGTCCCCGGGTGCAGTAATGTGCTGCTCACTGCTCCTAATAACAGGATGGGTTAAATGCAGAGAAGAATTTCTCCAGTGTGAGATCAATAGTCACTTCTTCTAAAACAAGAGCTTTAAACTCCCTACACCTTCATCTGGATAATTTCAACCGTGGAATTTCCCATCTTTACTGATCTAAATATAAAACGCAGCTATTAAGTGAAAACTACCACTTGATGACATCACAAGGTTGAACAGAGCATTTTGAGCTTAGCTTAGTAGACAGACTAATAATGCAGGATTACTCAAACATGTATGAATCAAACAAAACACAACTCCAGGTATGTTTTGAGGAGGTAACAGCATTCTAACATGACTTAAAGCTCATGAGACAATTTTGCATAATACAGGACCTTTAAGCAATGACTCAACAATGGGAGTGTTTTTGTATTCACTATATTTTTCAGCTGTTTGTAACCCCTCACAGTTTCTTATGTTAAGATGTATTTTTTTCTTTAATTGCTAAATATTTGAAATACAGAAGAAAATGGTATAACTGACTTCCTTGGACCAAAATGGCATTTTTCACTTAACAGCCTGCCTCCTGCCTCTTCCTGCTCTTACTTCGTATATCCTATCCCCCACACAATTTATTCTCTTTCATAACATGTGGGTGTGCCGAAATCTTAAAGCCTCTTTTCTGTCTATTCCTCTTGTGAACTGCTACAGTATTTGCATGGTAGAATAATTATTACCTTTGCCGTTGATAGAGACTAAGTGGTAGAAGTGATTAAGACATCAGGCACTTAACTCTGGAGTGACAGAAGCACAGGGGGCCCCTCAGATACAAAAGGTCAGAGGTCACATAGGGACACTTTAATGTACGCTTCATAGTTGAGTGCCATCACTGATTAGGCTGCTGTCTGAGATGATCTTTCAAACATTTACATAATCAAAAAAAAAAAGACTTATTGGAGGACATTGTGAATTTGAATGGAGAAAGTGTACCATAATTTTCCTTGTGAATTACTTTGTGGTTTCAAATTAATATGCAAAAATACACCCAAAAATATGAAAGTATTTATATTTGCAATTAAACGCATATCTTACTTTAAAGGGCCCATATTAGACCATTTTCTGAGCTCTGTAGTAATGCTGTTTCCTCATCACAAACATGGAGTCGTGTTTTGTTTCATTCACACGTTTAACACACAAATCCTGCATATTTAGGCTGAGTTATTCTCTCAAACTGAAAACACTGTTGCACCTTGTGATGTCATGTGGTAAAACGGGAAGTGCTCCACTTTGTTTTTGAACTGCATACACCTTCAGCAGAATCCTTTGGGTAATTTCAGCCCTGGAAAGCACAAAGTTTCTGGGAGTGCATATCACAGACGACCTCACATGGACCACCAACACCACCTCCCTGATCAAGAAAGCACAGATACGCCTTCACTTCCTTTACAGGATGAGGAGAGCGAACATTCCCACTTCTGCACTTACCACCTTCTACAGGGGTGCTATTGAGAGCATCCTCACCAGCAGCCTCTCTGTCTGGCACGGCAGCTGCGGACAAGAAGGCTCTACAGAGGGTGGTGAGGACTGCAGAAAAGATCATCAGATCACCGCTACCAGCCATTCAGGACTTCTACACAACGCTGTTCCAAGAGAGCCATTAATATCATCAAGGACACCACCCACCCCACAAACAAAGTAAGATTAAGCCTTTATTTATCTCACACTGTTCTTCCTCCTACCATCTGGAAAACGCTACCGCAGCATACGGTGCCACACAAACATACTGAGAAACAAGCAATCGGGCTAATCAACACACTGAAGAACATGTTAATGACATCCAAAAAACAATCACACACACACTAATGTACATGCAGTTTTCAGCACTCTCGCACTTTACAAATTGCACATTTCATTCTTCCTCGAACTTTCCCTTTTGTTGGAAGACTACATGTTTACCTGTATGTCTTTTTATTGGTGATGCCTGTAGAGTGAGTTGCACATTTGGTGAAACGCAATTTCAGTCCTCTGTGTAATGTTTGTTACATAGTGAATTGACAACACAGTACACACTGACTAAAAACCACTCCCTCCTATAACAACTCTTACACCTGAACCTCTCCTGTATCTGTCCTCATCTACACTCACAAAATTTGTCAACTGGACAAAAGTTTATTTTGTCAAATACGTCGTTTCAAATGTTTTGGGGATGAGCTACTGAAGCAGCAGCTTGGATGAGCTGCGAAACATATTCAACCAAATAAACTTTGTCCAGTTGACAAATTGAATTTCTTCTTTTGCCATGAATTGTACCCAAGTGTAAGAATTTAGAAGCAAACATAATATGCATAGTGTCTAAATCACAAGTCATGTGAAATAAACTTCCTACCAAATTTAGGGAATTATTCAGTATATATCCATGGGTAGCCTGACCAGCCAGTCTCTTGTACATTCTGATCAAAACTGAAAACAGGGGAAAAATTCAATGAAGTTCACAAAAAAAATTTAAAAAAATAAATCAAAGAGCAAGCAAAAGGTTGAAGGTTGAAAGCCAGGAGAGAAGTTATGCTGTGTGTAAACTGACAAACTGGCAGTGAGTGTTGGATGAACTGGTTCTTATGGCAGGACTTGACTGTAGATGGACCACAGGTGAGTGAGTAGTTGGCTGCAGGTGTGGAGTACATGGCTCCTCCCAGGTGAGTAGACAAACACAGGAGGGAGGGAGAGAACCCAGGAGGATCATGACACAATCTCCTCTCCAAAATTCTTGTTTTGTTCAGAACAAAATATATAATTTATTTGACCTTAGAATAGTTTGGTGCTTTGACTGTTGATTCTCTAAAATCCATGCTGTTTTTCAGTGCTTTTTCTACTTCGACGCGTTTTTGACGCGTGTCTGTGATTGGTTAATCCGCCTGTGAATCATACCCACTGAAATCAGTCACTGCGTGCACATGGACGAGTGTAATCCGTTTGCAAACAGATTGGGATCGTCTTGAATTCATGTGCACAGGCTAAGGATCGTATAGGGATTGGTTTCCCGAATCCGATTGGAACCCCTGCCTTAGGCCGATAGTAATCCGCTTGGTGCCGCCTTGTACATGATATCAGATCGGATTGGCGTACTGCGCATGTGTGGGAATTTTCACCAGGGATTTCACCCGGAAGTGGCAGGAGGCGCCGACGCCGTCATAAGTAGCGATTGTTGCCGAGTCAGACGAAATCATGGCTGCGAAGAAAGAATGCACAACACGTACACCGATGCTGCTCCGTCAAACTCCTCGAGCACCATCTTTGTAAACCGCCACATAGTTTGTTGTGTTTTTATTGAGTAGCCATCACCTGGAAGTAGTTGGACTACAGCGCCACATAGCGCAGTGGAACCGGCTAGTTCACTGACCATTATCCGATTACACGAGCTTCATGTGCACTGGGATCTAAGGACAGACCACCCTCCAAGTAACGGGATTGGATTTGGAGAAATCCCAATCCGATCCTACCATGTGCACGCAGTGAATGAGACAGGATACAGCTCCAGATACACTCATTTTTGTAAAGTTTTGTCAAACCATGTGGTTTTGGCTGGCCATGTAAGGTTTCTGCAGAGTGATGAATAAATACCACTGTGGCCATATCTTTTATTTGTACTTGTTGTACATGCATATTTATACAATTATGCCTTATTTTACATCAGTCTTTTGCTATTTCTGCTACTTATTTAGAATTCATAATACCATTCATATTTTTTCTATTTGTTATTATAATATGCTGTGAGCTCCTGTGTCCAAATCATTTTCCTTGTGGATCAATAAAGTTTATCAAAGTCTAAGTCTGAGTCTAAAGATCTGATTTATTTTGTGCAGCAGGAGAGTCAGGATTATTTAAAATCATAACAATTTTAGAAGCATTTTAATCCAATCAAGTTCAATTTCCATTTATATTTATTATAGAGTTTTTGTTATTGTTTTAATCTACAGTTATGTCATACTATCATTTGGTCACATACTAGAGGAACAGTGATGAAATGAATGTGAATGAGGCATTTCACTGTATTATGGTGTCAAGAATTGGGAATTGGGGGCTTTTTCTTTGCAATAGTAGGGAGATTTTAGCCATTTTTATGTACTATGAAATCATTTAAATTGCTTAGGTCAGCTTAGGTCCTGACCAAACCGAAGCAAGAAGATCATGGTCCCCGGGCGCAGTAATGTGCTGCCCACTGCTCCTGTATATATATATATATATATATATATATATATATATATATATATATATATATATATATATATATATATATATATATATATATATATAGGATGGGTTAAAATGCAGAGAAGAATTTCTCCAGTGTGAGATCAATAAAGTCACTTCTTCTTCTTCTTAGAATTAATAATTTCTATGCCTCATAATTATGGTTTAATCCTTTTTTTTTTGTCGCAACTCGCAACTTTATTGGAATTATCCTCCTTTGTGGTATAAAGTAGTTTCAGTATTAAAGTTATAGTTATAGTATAGTATTATAGTATTATAGTTTCATATATAATAGATTTCACTTTAATTCCATCTTTATTAATTTAATTTGGGTGGATTAAACCTCCTGTTACACTAGTTAATAAAGTAATATGAAATAATGTGACATCTATTTATTTTTATTTATATCCCTTATTTGTCCCCGAAGGGAAATCTATTATACGTATATGATAGGATTTACTTTAGCTAGCAGTAGCAGAGACCTGTCCTCTTTGCATTCTTCTGTACTTTTTTGCAGAACTTGTAGGGGACAGTGTCATAATAGTCTACGGTGAGTGTATGCAATCAAAGTCACACTTCTGTCAGGGCACATTACACTAATTAGACTCTCCAAAGTCTAACCCAAGAACGAACTCTGCACCAGTGAAAAAACTATAACTATCACCAGAAACATGATGGGTCCTAACAGTAATCCCACTGTTTTTAAATTAAATGTATATGGCACAAGCGTTTAATATGACTTTATAATCCATCTGAAGGTTGCTATAGTGACCTTGGTGATGGAGGTTGTCCTGTTCCCACACCAAACTGTTTCCTGAATGAACATGTGTTTAATCAGAACTGACACTAGCGCACCGGGCAGTCTGTGGACGAGACTATGACTTGGCGAGATAGTAGAGGGTGTAGTAGAGAATAGAGGTAGAGGAAAGGACAATTTAAATGTGAAATCAGAGGGAAAAGATCTTTTGATTTACTTTACTTACTAAAAATGAAATGTGTGTGAGTTTACCTGGGGCACATAAGACAGAGCCTACGGTAATAGCTTGTTCTTCAAGATAGAAATTAGAATATTCATGTCCATATGGCTTGATGGTGCACTATCAGTTAGAGCCTTTCTTTCACTTTTTTTTTTTTCAAAAAGTAGCAAATAGATCCCAAAAAAATCTGGTTATAATTGGCTCACTTTATATGGAGCTCTACATCGACTACCTTCTCTGATTCCGAAAGTAAAATTTTCATTAACTTTTTCTGTAGACATTAGACATTAGATACAGATACAGGCTAAGCAGATATGTGATTGTCCGAAAAGGCAGTTTAAAACACAATTGAAATGTTTGTGGTTTAAATAGTTTCAGAAACAGATTGCAAATAAAATTATAGGTCTTGTGGTCATTAGTCACCATGTAGCTAAGTAACCCTGAGCTGAGCTGTCAAACTTTTAATATGATTATTTTGGAAAAGATTATTCATGATTTCAAAGGTTAAACACACTTCAGGCTCAATTTGAGTGCAGTATCTGCATTTAAATTCGTCACAACATTCTGAGCTTCAGAGAAAGAGTTTGTTGTAGTTAAATCATTTGTTGAGCACATTTGCACTATTTTTGTTTATATTTTGTTTGTGTGTGTGCATTAGAAGGAAAAATGTTCCACATGAAACTCCACACTATGCCCCACCAAAATTTTGAAATGCCCCCCCAATCTGTGCAGTCTAGATCCGGGCCTGGATCTAGTTCTGGTTTAGTCCAGGTTTAGTGCTGATCCAGTCCAGGTTTAGTGCTGGTCAGTGACGTGAGGTGAGGGTCGTGGCTGGTGAGGCACTGACGTCATCACAATTAGATTTACAAATATGTAAACTGGGTGTTGGCAAGTAAATTTGGCCCCGGGCCAGTTTCTCTCCCTGTAAGTGACTGGTAGATTCGATGTAAGGCTGAGAATTAATTGCATTTTCCAGAGCACACCGAGTAGCATCATAAATAAACAATAGGGCCTTTTTTAGTGCGATCTGGCTCTGAATGTGAGTGGTGGACCACTCATGTTTAACCTCGCTTCTTTGCATATTTTTCAAGTCACAATATCCCATCTGAGTCCAGACATTGTCACAGCGGGTTGAGAGAAGAAGGCAGGAAAAGCAGAAAAGACGACTTCTTACCACACTGTTTGAAAAGAGCGAGTCTTTCATCTCGTAGTCTGGAGCAAACCCTTTAGCTTCAGCATTGGTCTTCCTTTAATTATAAACTCCTGCTTTGACCGAGTTTAGAAAACTGCTTGAGCTTTATTATGTAATCTTCCTCCATTTAAAAAGTAGGGCCAGATAAGAAGAAAAAAGTGAACAGATTGCTAAACTTGCCAACTCTAAATTGTATCTTGTGTCACTTATTCTAATCCGTTGCCCCAGAAGTTGCAGAAGGGCTCACGAGTGCCTCTACCATGAGGCCAGGTAACTATGTGCCTCACCCGGCGCCTTTTCACAGGAGCTTTAGCGCAGAATCTGTCACTGCTGAGCTACAGCACAGTCAGTCCATGTGAGGCATGGATGGCTGGTGCCTCTCCGCACCAGTATTTGAACGGTAAAAGTGAAAATTCAGCAATTTTGAATAAAAAAAGAATTAAAATGGCGACGTTAAGTACAAAACAACTTTATAGTACAAATCATTGGATAAATATAACCATTTATTTTGAGGCACAGCCTCACCTGCCTGCCCTGACGGTGCTGGTCTAGTCCTGATTTAGTCCTGATTTAGTCCAGATCTAGTCATGATGTATTTGCGGTCTAGTGATGGTCCAGTCTTGTCCTGGGTCAATCTGAGTTTAGTCCTGCTCCTCGTTTAATCCTGGTCTACTTCTGGTCTACAGTAGTTCTTGTTTAGTCCTGGTTTAGTCCTAGTTCTGGTTTAGTCTGGGTTTAGTCCTGGTGTATGTTGTTAAGTTTCAGACTGCACAGATGTCATTGTGTTTTCATTCACCTGCTGTTGATTCCACTGTTAAAGGTGTTATCTTTTCAGTGCTGCTTCATCTTGTGCTTACAGTTGGTAAAATAAATGGCCTAGGCCCTGTCCATACCTGCCATGTCTCGTTACAATAATATCCTTCTAATAATATTTTAACATAATAAAAACAATGTCTGCAAAACATCTATTCTGATATTTTTTTTGTGTGTGTGTGTGTGTGTGTGTGTGTGTGTTCCTGTCACTGTTTTGGCCTGCTCCTCCTCTTGTTCACACAGTGGACTGGTTGACCGACACCAGTCAGCCAGTCCACTGTCAGTCCTCTTTACAAAAACTGCAGGAAGTACATGGTACTCCTGCACACTGCAGACTTTATACCAGTGATCTCCAACCTTTTTAACCCAGACAGCTACTTGGCAGATTCAACAGCGACAGAAGGCCTCAGAAGGGTACAGCTTGACTCCTTCACCTTTAACAATTTCTTAGTACAAAAAGTTAGGCAACTAAAGTAAAAATGGATAATGGATTGATAATAACCATTATCCATTTCACATATTATGTGATTGGTCAGATTTGAATTATTCATTGTATTGTGTGTAGAATCCCACAGTCATCCAGGTATAATCCATGGCAAAAGCCTTTTGCTATTCATTGTCATTCATTCATTCATTCATTCATTCATTTTCTTCCGCTTTTCCATTTTCTGGGTCACGGGGGCAGCAGACCAAGCAGTGTTCTGCTGCCCAGAACACAATGCACCAGCCCCCATGAATCCTTCCGCGGGTGGTGGGTCCACAGGAGGACGGCTCACGTCACAACAGGCCTTGATGTATCTTCTGCCATGGGGGCTACCAGTGTCCACAGACACTGGGGGCGAGGTGGGGTTAAGTGTCTTGCCCAAGGACACAACGGCAGCGCTCATCTGTGGGAGCTGGGGTCATATGCGGGCTGCAGTAGCTCAGTTGGTAGAGCATATGTCTCGTGATCCAGGGGTTAGCGGTTCGAATCCCGCTCTTGACGGGTTGACCGCTATTCATTGTATTATGTATAATTCCTTCAGGGAACGACTTGAAAAGGGCTGGAGGGCCACTGGTAGCTCCTGAGGTACAGGTTAGAGCAGTGGTTCCCAACCTTTTTTGGCCTGTGGCCCCATTTTGACATCACACATTTCTGGCGACACCACAGACTTTAAAAAAAAAAAAAAATTAATCACGTTTCAGTCTTAGCCTCAGTCGCAATATTGTGTCAAATGGTTCAATGTGAGAAACGGAGAAACACTGACCTCAAGTGGACAAATTTAACCATTGCAAACCAACACACAACCCAAGATTTGGATGGGAATGATTAGCTTTTTTCCACTTGTAGATGCCATCGAAAATGAAACAAATGCCAAAAGTCGCCAGGAGTCACCAAAATCACCACTAACGTCATACAATACTCCTCACTACACAACATTTTAAAGAAGTATTGGTGCATCTTTTATACTGTAGCAGTTTAGCGCTTGTCAAACCAAGGAAGCACGTTGAACACTCTGAAGCACTCTGAACCAATCGCAGAGCGAAACATTCGCTGAGCCAATGAAACGCTTTGATACACTGAAGCGATTGACACGCAGAGCGAAGCAGCGGGGGGACCAACACTTCAACACTTTGGCCACGTGAGCGGCTGCTGCGAGACAGTTTCAGAGACGTGCTCCGGAGCTCCGTCTCATTTGCCCATCACTAGTTATTGTGACTACACTGCTTCGTACATTTCAGGCAACTCCATTTGAATTCTAGGCGACCCCACGTGGGGTCGCGACCTGAAGGTTGAAAAATGCTGGGTTAGAGACCTGTACCTCAGGACCTGTACAGGTTAGAGACCTGTACCCCAGGAGCAACCATACTTTACAGTTTAGTTTTTGTCTCTGCTTTTTATGTGTGTGAGAGGTTTTGCTGGTATGGGTATGGGTCCAGAGTAGTGGGAAGGTTGGATGTTATGTGGGCCTTGACCAACCTTTCAAAGCACTTAATCATAATTAGAGTGAGTGCTATGGGTCTGTAGTCATTTAGTGATGAAGTTGGGGAGTTGGTAGTGGTGTGTTTAGGCATGTGGATGGGTGTGATCATGGGTGCATGAATGCATGTGGTGGAACAAGGAGGAAGGTGGGATTTAGTATTGGGTTCGAGTCTTGGGATTTCTGAACCTTGATGGCAAAATCTAATTGATCATGTGGCTAGTTTCGCTTCTGAGCCCTTCAGTGCTCACTGCTGCCTTTGGTACTTTTGCAGATTCAGGGCAAATTAGAGGGAACGTCACAATCTCAGGCTTATCTTTTTCCTTAACCAAAATAATCCCATTTGCATGAGTGATCAACGCTCGTTTAGTAGGAACCTTGGGCAAGAATTCTAATGAGACATTTTGAGACATTTTAACCTGCAAATTGTTTGAAGTCGTAAAGTCTGAATGACATCTGTCACGATCTTTCAGTCTCCTCGCCCCAAGGGAACTGGGTCTTGGGACAACCTCATTCTTCTTTCCCACCGCACTTAGGACCAGTCTGTTGTCTTGAGTGTCGTATCTGTGTTTCTGGGCATGAAGAGGGAACACAATGCGATTGTCAGCTAATGCTTGGCGGATCTCTTGCTCCACATATTCCTCATATGAATCATTTTCCGCAGACCGACTGAGAGCTTCTTTCTCTTCAACCTTCTGCAGCCTCTTGCGCCTAACCAAGAGGCTGGGGGCTTTGTGGCTGAGAGCTTGTTTGTTGTAGTCATTAGCAGCCTGCAGGTGGTGCTGTCGCTGCTTTTCATTCTCCAACTTATCCCTGGTGACTGCTTCGTTTTGTGGCAGTCTTCCCCCTGTGTACTGGCACACATGCAATCTTTCGGCCCTGTTACTGTCTGTCCTGTCCTGTTGTGTGTCCATAGTAGACATTTTCCTTTGAAAAGATCTATGAAAAGATAAAATGCTTTAAATAAAGTTTTGAAAATATTTGTCACTCTAACCTCTGCGTAGCGTATCGATCTTATACAAATGTTTTAGTGACGAAGTACAGACTATCACCTACACTCACAATATTTTGACTCCTTTGAGATGTGACACTTCAAAGCCATGGAACCTTCTGAGGTCACACTTCAAAGCCATGGAACCTTTTTATGTCATAGCAA
Organism: Paratrypauchen microcephalus; assembly: GCA_036785185.1. Taxonomy (NCBI): domain Eukaryota; kingdom Metazoa; phylum Chordata; class Actinopteri; order Gobiiformes; family Gobiidae; genus Paratrypauchen; species Paratrypauchen microcephalus. The sequence goes on from JAVJIX010000131.1 coordinate 2,686,110, forward strand.
CGGAAGCGTTGCTATGACATAAAAAGGTTCCATGGCATAGCAACGGAAGCGTTAAAGTAGTTGTTACCATGGCAACAAAGATTGAATTGCCAAAAGATTAGATCAAGTGAGCATAAATACATTTATACTTATTTATTATAGCCTAATGAATATTTTTATTACTTTTGCATTACTTTGGCATTTACATTGTACATAATTAAAACCGCAAAAACCTACCTGTCGTCCCTGCACCTAGAATCCATAAGGCAACATTTTTGAATTACCAAAACGAGAAAATGATTATGATGATATAATGTGTGAGATCAATAAAGTCACTTCTAATAACACTCCATTTTGATTCTTCTCAATTTTCACGGCTTTTTGTTCTTTTTTTTTTTATAGCGTATTGTGGAAGAAATTCTCTCGACCTCGTAGAAGGAATACAGGAATCTGGGCTGGTTCAGCAAGGCACTTTAATGTTGATCATCAGGGTATACAGGTAATGATTCTCCGTCTCCTGACTAGGTACAAAACTGAGGTGATTTTATCCTACAGACTAGTTAACCATTACCCCTCATTTAGGACGTTTAGGTATGGAACTTTGTAAAGACAGCGTGTCAGGGGGCACATAACATGATAGTAAAACACAGGCAAAGTCCAGTTTAAAAGACCACGTCTCTAGGTAATTCACTGAATCAGCATAAATCAGCCATAGTTGTCGTAAACCTCAATGTATTGGTAACTATTGATTGATAACACAAGAACAGGACGTCAGCGACCTTTGACGTATTTCATAACAAAGATTATTTTCCTCACAGTATCAACGCGCGCTGTGTTCTGCGTCCTGATTGGCTAAGGGTCTGTAGTCTACTGTCGTGGCCGTTAAGCCACAAGTGTTTTTTTGTTTACAAGTTTTCCTCAGAGTTTACGTTTGCACTGTATTTTTGCACTAAAGCTTTGCACTTTTCTTATTGCAATAATTGTACACTATGTTCTGCCTTGTATTGTTTTATATTCATTTATACAGTTTTAAGTTAAGCAGGACAGATATTTATTTTATTCTGTTAATTTTGTTATTTTGTATTAAAAATAAATTGCTAATAATTATTTATTTTCCATATGTTCATATCACTCAAATATGCATCTAATTCAATTCAGGTTTGAGTCAAATAGTAAAAAGAAATCCTTAACACATACAAAAAGGACTAAAAAGATTCACTACACCAGGAACACTCTAAGAAAGAATGTGTTGTTTTCGCATTTAATGTGTAGAAAGACAAATAACACATGTTGTGTCAATTTCTGCACATAATGTGTAGTATGATTTCACTTCTACAACACAAAAATATGTGTGAACATCATTGGCCACTGACAATCGGCCAGGCCAAGTTGGTCCAACGGTTTCAACGTGTCACGAGCCACAGCGGTAGAACAGGAAAAATCTCTGATGATACGGTTGACAGTAGAAATAAATGTACAGTGACAGTGGACAGTTTTCTGTGTTTATGTTTCAATTATAGACCAAAGTGGTTAAAAGGTGCTCAATAAATCATAAGTTAGACTTCACCCTCTCACTGGTGACTTTACCTCAGTGTTTTCCCCAACACAGTGATTAATATAAAGTAAACCAAGTGAATTACTGCTATAGTTACTTAGATGTTTGGCGAACACGATTTTTTCACTGGGATTCGAGCTAAACAGGTTGTGTAGGGTTTAAGATCAAGTTTTTGGTTAACTTTTTTAATAATTAGTGTCAAAATGCTGTTAGCCATCTGAAAACCAGACATCTGAAATGACTATATGCTAATGTACTGGTGTTAGCAAAAATTTTTGCCAAGTCATGGCCCGTAATGCAAGTGAATGACCAGGGCTCTCAAGTCTCACGCTTTGAGAGTGTGACACACGCAATTCGACGTGTTCACACGCTCACACGCCACACATGGTAGTTCTCACGCTGAAATTTAGTTACGCAATTCAAGCGCAGCGCCCAGCGCTTCTGTGCCCAAAAAATCGGTTAGATAATGCAGGCACCGCGCGTTTTCAGCGAAAAAAGTCTAAAAGGAGCAGACCACCCGGCTCATTGAGCTGAGGCAGGACCTGTTCCATTTCACAGACGCCCATGCGATCCACGGACTGCACTCAGGGCTGAGCGAGTATGCACCACCTCAACTGCAGGCTGAAACCACACTCTGAACCGTGCACAAGTGAGAGTTGCACAAGTGAGAGTTGCGACGTCACTATAAAATATACGTACTGGTTTACCTCACCTACAACTATGCTACATGAAACTCTTCATAAACTACGCTAAACATGTGTGACAGTAGCCGTAACGGCATAGTTCACGGGACCTGTATTACGGTTCACATGTTTTTCCCCTTACACTTCTATATTTCCTTTGCTGTTGTAATGCTGGATATTCTACAGTGTCGCCATGTCCAGCGTTTACTCTAAGCTGCGCACTGCTCGCACATTCTCAGCGCACAAGAAAACCTATGCAGCGCACTGTAAATCAGGGATGAAAGAGCTTTTAGCGGACCTCCGCTTTTTATTCAGCCGCGGGGTCATTTTTTTTTATATCTGCAAAGTGCGAGCCGCGCGGGGGTGCATTTCGGATGTGGAGTTAGTGTGTGTTTGCTCAGACACATTAAAAATGAGGGGGAACATTGGCCATGTCCCAATTCCAAGTATTACTAGTAGCAATAGTATAATATTTTTGTCTGTAGGGAACAAGGAGCAGACCACCCGGCTCATTGAGCTGAGGCGGGACCTGTTTAATTTCGCAGACGGCCATGTGAGAAACGTAGTGCAGAGCGAGTATGCGCCGTCTCGACGACAGACCGAGTGCACACTCACAAGCGTGCCGTCGCTGAATTGGGAAACGGCTGACGTAATTTTGAACACGTAAACCTCCCAAGATGGCTGCACATCCGGGTAATCGTCCTGTTTTTCCGGGTTTGTGAAAACACTCTATTACAGACCCACTGTAATGAGTTGGAACATATCATTGTCCACATGTTTTTAAATGTTTAAACTAAGTCTCACTCTTAAGTCTCACACTTTGAGAGTGTGACACACGCAATTCGACGTGTTCACACGCTCAAACGCCACACATGGTATTCATGGTATTTCTCACGCTGAAATTTAGTTACGCAATTCAAGCACAGAGCACAGCGCTTCTGTGGCCAGAAAATCGGTTAATTAATGCAGGCACGTTTTCAGCGAAAAAAAAGTCACCCACCCCGGCTCCTCGGAAAAAACGCAGTCTGGTTTAAACTAATGAGAGCAAGTTTTTGTTTTCCATCTGTGAATTTGTATGTGAAAACAGCTCAATAGTAGCCATTGTTTTAGATTAACAAAAAACAAAAAACAAACAAACACTATTTCAATCACTGATTTCTTAGACCTGTACTTCTGACTTGCAATGGCATTTCATGACACAAGTCGGTAGCATTTCCCTAATGAGACGGTACTGCTTTATTTTGACATTTCCTCTTTCCCCTGTTCGGGCTTTTATTCTGAAAGGACCATCATGCATCTCTTTGTGTTGTACGTGGCTTGACGGCGTGGGCATTACGCACTGACTGGTCCCACTCTGCGGTTACTGCTCACTGTCATCATGCAGGTGGAATCTGCGCAATGTAACCGCCGCTGCCGTTAGAAGCCCCTCACAGCAGACAGGACGAGCCCACCAGACCCGTTAGACATCCTTCTGTACATTCATGTGCGTGGACTTATTTGGAAAACGTCTTTTGGTGAATTGCTTTGCGATATTCACTTGATGGGCATCCGTGTGTTTTGATCCAGTGCGTAAAGGATTCCTAATAAAATAATACGGTATGTTTACAGTGTTAATAGTTTGAAGGGGTTTCTTTGCGTCTTGCTGCTGGGACGTGCGCTCGTGCTGATGCTGTCAGATTGTTTATCTCTTGGCGCAGTCCAACTCAGCGGGAGGCGCAGAGGATGTCTTTCGCACGCGCCTGTAGGAAGTGACTGTAACATCAACAACATTTACCTAGAGACGTACAGGACGTAATCTCTGTCATATATATTATATTTTACGCATTTTTACGTACGCCACTTTTATCAACAATGGATGAGAACAGCACCGTCACTGAGAGTGTCCCGGATCTCAAAGACATCGAGGTGAAAATTGGACTGAAGACCCCAGAGGGACTGCTCAGGTGGATGCGGGAAGAGGCCACATCTCACCGGGGGGACGCCAATAAGATGACCGTTGCGAACGACCAGAGCAAGGACACGGGCACGCGGAGTTTGGACGAGAAGATCAGGAAACTCCGGATAGAGATGGTGAGAGTGGAGAGAGTTTTCTCTGGGTGTGAATGGGCTCACTGCTGCTTTGGGTTTGACTGCAAGACTCGTTAGTTTGTCTGCGTATTGCTTGGTCCGCATTGAATAAAGCAGGAGTAATGGCTGTTATCCAATGCCTTCCATCTGGTGTACAGTTGTATATATAAATGGGAAAAAAAAAAGAAAAAAGATTTGACTTAAAGGAAAAGTAACGTTTTTTACAATCTGAGCCTTCTTTCGGCAATAAAACAAGTAGTTTTACTCACCCATAGCAGTTTGGTGTCAATTGGAGCAGTATCGCAGAACTTATGTTGAGCCGTTCTGTTCTACTAATGATCCCGTATCCGTTAACATGGTGCTCGTATCATATGCTCGGGGCATTACTTTGCGGTGTCCAAATAACACAAACTTTAGCACGTTTCAAATCACAGAAGATCGCTGTGTCAGCGTAGACTTTTAGTGGATTCCAAAACGGCCTGAAACCCGATATCCAGCTATAGTTCCATTTAATGACGTCATCAGAGAGGACAGTGCGCATGCGTGAACTCAGCTGTTTTGTAAACACCGCTAGTCCGAAAGAAGTTTGTGTTATTTGGAGACCGCAAATCAGTGCCCCGAGCACTCACGCTAACGGATACGGGATCATTGGTAGAACAGAACGGCTACAACATAAGTTCTGCGATACTGCTCCAATTGACAGCAAACTGCTATGGGTGAGTAAAACTACTTGTTTTATTGCCGAAAGAAGGCTCAGATTGTAAAAAAAACGTTAATTTTCCTTTAAAGGTGCATTGTGTAACTTTTTGGTTTGGGTCCTTCAGCTGTTTGTTTCCATGTAAATGTCATTGCTCTGCCTTGAATGTTCCATAATATAACTTTAAACAGCTCTACCGTGCATTTATTCAGTTACAGGTGGTTTTATAGCTCAAAAATACCTACAAAAACAGGCGTTCTGACTGTAAGCAGGGTCTCCTCTCCACAGATCTGACCTGTATCTTGGTCTAGTTTGTTTTGATAAAGATAGAAAGGTTTAATGCTATACTGTGAAACATTCCAGACAAAGCGATCACATGTCAATGGAGAAAAGCATTTGACAGATCCTCCACCAGAAACGTTGTACAGTGCACCTTTAAAATGGGCTTTTTGAATGTCAAGTTTTATCATAATCATCTTAATTTAGTCCTTATGTTTGGTCCTATTACGTCTGTTTATCAAATGCCTTAATATAAATATGCTAATATTTTTTTCTCTTTTAATTTAGACTAAGTGAACACAGATGATCAAGTCCATTTATTGTAAAATATTTAGTTATTTCGCATACACCATTCAGCCTTCTTGCATTAAAACTGCTCCCTGCCTATATAATTAAGATTTATTTTTGAAAATCACAGTACAGTAATCCCTCGTTTATCGCAGTGGTTAGGTTCCAGAAAGAACCCGCAATAAGAGAAATCCGCAAAGTAGGACAACTTTATATTTTACAATTATTATACATGTTTTAAAGGGATATGCCACCCCCAGGTCAAACTTGGGCATCTCCCCACAGTCCAGAGACTAAAATAAGTGGTGGAAAGCGTTTTCCTGGTCACCCAGCCATTGTCCAGGTCTGTCAGCACTGACCGCCGCGGTATCTGCAGCTACTCCGCGTTAGACTGGAGTCTAACGGCGCCAGAGAAAGATTTCGGCCAAAAGGAATTAATTTGCTCGATGCTTTTCCCAATTACTTTCTGTGTAGTGCGCATTCATATCGAGTGCAAATAAATGTGCAAATCAACACGGAGAGCTTGACTTGGTCATTTTGGGTGGGAACTATTTTTCAGTGCGGAAAAACACAGCCGAAGCACACACCACGCTGCGCAACAGGGGAACTCCCTTCCTGGTGCGTAACAGGGATTCCCCTGTCAGCGTGGTGTGTGCTTCGGCTGTGTTTTTCTGCACTGAAAAATAGTTCCCACCCAAAATGACCAAGTCAAGCGCTCCGTGTTGATTTGCACATTTATTTGCACTCGATATGAATGCGCACTACACAGAAAGTAATTGGGAAACGCATCGAGCAAATTAATTCCTTTTGGCCGAAATCTTTCTCTGGCGACGTTAGACTCCAGTCTAACACGGAGTAGCTGCAGATACCGCGGCGGTCAGTGCTGACAGACCTGGACAATGGCTGGGTGACCAGGAAAACGCTTTCCACCACTTATTTTAGTCTCTGGACTGTGGGGAGATGCCCAAGTTTGACCTGGGGGTGGCATATCCCTTTAAGGCTGTAAACGCCTCACCACACACATTATACGCTTTTCTCAGACTGGAATTAACCTTTTCTCACATTTCTCTCTCGTTAAAACACTCAAACTTTCATAGATTTTCAACAAAATTCATTAATAGTGACGCGTGGGGGGGGGGCACGGCTCTAGAGGCCCTGCCGGACGCGCGAGGAGCGGAGACATGAGTCACTGGATCCGCAGGAAGCACCGCGCTCATCCAACGGCACTGCCACGTCCCGGGACGCGACGCGCACCAACCTCTTGGAGAAGTGTGCGACACGTGCACCCCTCATCCTGGTGAAATCCGTGACAGAGCAGTACGACCGGCACGAGGCCGCGCGTACACCGGGGCTGCGAGCACGAGATCGAACCGCGGCGCCCGGACCACATCCTCTCAGCCCGAGCCACAAACCAGCTGCACTAAACCAATAAAGAGCGGCACGTGGTGGTTTAATCCTGGTTTAGACCTGGTCTAGTCCCGGTTTAGTCCAGGTCTAGACCTGGTCCAGTCCTGGTTTAGTCCAGGACCAGTCCAGGTTTAGACCTGGTTTAGACCTGGTCAGTGGCAGCTGGTGAAAAAAAATCTTGGTGGGGCTGATGTGCCAATAGATTTCCCTGCCTATTATTGTGTTTGTTATGTGAGAGAGACTAACCTATTACCTTTTACTACAGTATTATGGCTATTAAAATGCACAGTACACATGAAATTATTCTTATTAGTATAATGTGAGTAAACTCTTAAATGAACTACTTTTGTACTATATGTCTTGTGTTTAAACCTCAAACAAACATGACACTCAATGACCACAACAAAGTTATAACTAAATATGAACTATATTACATCTAATGAAAAAAAGTGCTTTCAAGCATTTAGATGAATATCTCAAGTATAAACCTCAACACAAAAAACGTTTAACAGTCACAATATTCTAATGGGCCCAAATAAACAATTTATCCTATAGCCGGCAAAACACTCAAATATAATTCTCCAACCTCCAGTTCTACCGTTGCAGGCCTGGCTTGTAGCTTGGGTACAGAACTGGCTCCTTCACCGCAATGGCAAACAAACATGAAAAAGGTACTGTACCTCCGCCACTCGCGCGTTGAGAAATCGTAGGCAGCGGCAGGGAAATCCAGTCAGTGTCGTTCCGCTCTCCCTCGGGCAACGTTACTCATCGCGGTCTCTCGAACGGTCCTCTCAGCTTACTCGCAAAGTCCATTAACAAGCCACTTCAGACCGAAAACTTATCTGGCAATAAAGCATCAAATTCACCTTCCGTGAATCAGTTTAATTACTAAGACTTGGGACAAGCTGAAAACGTGACTTCTTCCAAAAGTGCATCTCCCGAATAAGACCCGTGCTCATCCTCTGCATTACTTCCTAAGTCCTGACAGACCTTTCAACTTGCTCGTGATTATCTTATCACAGATGGCACAGAAAATAAATAATTAAAAACAATAATTCAGACGTCCTTTCACAATAATTCATCCGCGTATTACCTGCGGATAATACGTGGATATGCCTATCACGTGACTAATCAGTCTGGGACAGGGCGAATAGCGATCCAAGCTTCCTGTAGCAGGTGCTGAATTTACAGCGCCCCCAAACCATTTTATTCGGTGATGCTGATAAGCTGATAGGAATCATATTTTTTAAATTTTCCCCTAGCAACCACACACGATTGGCTATTTCGCTACACTTCGAGGGCGCTTTGGACGAGAGCCCCATACGACTATGTCGGTGGAAATTCAGTGTTAAATAAGAGTCATTTGGTGGAAATGTTGTTTGAATAATTCAGATTACATGTAGATACACACAAATAATTAAAACTAACATTGATTTAAAAAAAACGAACAAACATATTTTTAGTATTATACATTTTATATTTTTCCTCTCCTCTTTGGGAAGGGCGGCGCCCAAGCGCCCCCTATGGACCATCCGCCACTGGACCTGGTTTAGTTCTGATCTAGACCTGGTTTAGTCCATGTTTAGTCCTGGTCTAGTCCTGGTCTAGTCCTGGTCTAGTCCTGGTCTAGTCCTGGTCTAGTCCCGGTCTGGTCCTGGTCTAGTTCCAGTCTGGTCCCGGTCCCCCCCGCGTCCCTCATCTATTGATCAGCAAAGGTCTACAGTCTCTTAGCCAATCAGGACGCAGAACACAATGTTACACTATTAAAAAAATGTTACACTATAAAAAAATTGAAAAAAAATAAATAATAAAAATCCGCGAAACAGCGAGGCCGCGAACAGTGAACCGCGACAGAGCGAGGGACCACTGTAGCCTTTAACAGTACAGAAGCTGTAACCCGGTACCCACAATTGTACATCTAAAAGCAGTGACGTAAGATGCTAAACAATATTTTTCTTTTTTATTTATGTAATCATTCAAAACTGGACTCAAATCTTGCTAGCATTATGTAACTGATTGAGAGATAGCAGTTGTGATTATAGTGTCCAGTGTTTGCCAGTACATACATGGACCATTACAGGCTGTTATTTGAACTCAGTGAATCAGATAGATGTATTAACTGCAGTGGGAGGTTCATGGTGCCTGACAGCATCATTGGGCATTCGCTGACAGACACAGATGAGAGGTTTGTCCCAGTGCAGCTCCTGTAGAGACACTCTGCTGGAGCTATTTCCTGTTTGGAAATACTTAATGTATAGTCTTCCCCACCACTAACTGCACATGTGCATTTGGAAATAACAGTCATCATTGAAACAGCTGGTACACAAGTGTTGCCATAAGCCCAGCAACCTCATTAAAAGCATATGTTTTAAATACTTATCCCTGGTATATGGGTACTTTTATTTGTTAAGTTGGGAGAATTGTTTATAGTGGCTCCCAAATAAATATTTTGGGTAAATTGCAGGAGCCCTTCTTGTTCTTACTACTTAGTCAGGAGTACTTGCAGGATTGGCCTACTTTGTATGTTTTAAAGGTCCTATATTACACATTTTATTTATTTATTCATGTATTCATTTATTTTTTAATTATCCTTTATTTATCCCTGTAGGGAAATTATTTCTCTGCATTTGACCCATTCTTTCAGGAGCAGTGGGCAGCTCATCTTTCAGACGCTCAGGGACCCATCTCCATGATCTTATTGCTAGACTTTGGTCAGGACCTCAGATGGAGGATGTTTTTGGGTTGATGGGGGAAACCAGAGTGCCCGGAGGAAACCCACCCACACACAGGAAGAACATATAAACTCCTCAAAGAAAGGCTTGGGCAACCCGGGGATCGAACCCAGAACCTTCTTGCTGTGAGGCGTGAGTGCCACTAGCCACTCAGACAAAATAATTGATATAGCCTAATATATGATTTCATATAATTTATGATTTATAGTTGATACCCCCTCAAAACATACCTAGAGTTGTGTTTTGTTTCATTCACATGTTTGATCAACCCTTTATTAGTAGTTTGTCATTAGTCATACATCTCCAAACCTCAGAATGCTCTGTTCCACCTTGTGATGTCACTACTACATGCTACTCTTCACCCATATTTTAGTAGAGCTTGGCAATTCCAGGACTGAAATAATCCAAATTATTCTAGTGAAGGAGTATGGAGATTAAAAGTGCAGTGCAGCACTTCCTGTGTTACCACATGATACAAGGTGGAACAGAGTGTTTTCAGTTTGACAGAAGAACTCAGCCTAAAAATGCAGGGTTTATGTATTAAACATGTGTGAATGAAACAAAACACATCTCCAGGTATGTTTTTGATAAAGAAACAACATTATAACATCCAAAGATAGAATAATATGGTCCTTTAAACTTAAAACCTTGATCATTATATGGTGTGGAGTTGGAATATTTGGATTTTGAGTTGTCGGTTACTGCATTGGGGTACTGTACTACTGTATTATCTGTAACCTGAATCACTGAGAGGGATCCTGGACCAGTCTGTAACTCAAATCTCCTTCCTGCTCTCACCATCAGCTGTCGGCATAGCAACCGCTTCGCCAGGGTTGCTAGGATATGAGGCCAGCAAACAGCAAATCCCTGTCTCCAACTGATGAATGAGCTCTCTGTCTCTTGTCCGTCCATTCAGTTAATCAATACATGTCAAATTTACTCCTACAGGGTAGGAGGTACAGCTAATTCAACACTGAATACTACAAGATTACAAAAGAAGAATAGTTATAATGGTACATAATCTGAACTAAACTTGCACTAAATGTTTTCATAGATAATAAATAGGGGAAACTCTGGTGTCAGTAAAGCTCATTCATACATTTCATTAGGCAATAAAATAGACAGGCCTTAAATATAAAAACTACCCATAATTACAAAATCATCATTATAATTAAAAGCTTATGTAGTCCATGTACATACTGTATGTTTTTTAATGCCAAACCAAAACCTAGTACTACATAACTGGGTCCTGTAATCTCATATTTTGTGTTAAAATTGGTCAAAATTGCATCTTAAGACCATTGACTTGTAGCTTTCAGTGTTGTTTTTTCTTTGATGGTAATTTACATCAGATTTACATATTATGCAAACTGATTTTTCCAATGTCTGTAGAGCACTGCTGGCATTTCATCTAGAAGAAACTTAACCAGACCAATGACAAATGTGTGGTTGAGTGAAGGAGTGAAGAGGAGATGGAGAAGCTGAGGGAACTGGTGGTTTTGCTGCTACGGTGGAGTTGGGGGCAGAGGGGAGCTGTAGAATGTATAGCTGAAAGACCAGAATGACAGTGCTTTATGTTGTTTACAATATATATGTACTGTAGTGTGTAAGTGATGCATTTAAAGTAGTGAATATGGAGCGGTAAGATGACAGGATTGTGCAACAGAAGGTATGTGTTGCCCAAGAACACAACAACAGTGTGTACAGTTTGGTTGTGGGGATTCAACAGGTGCAATGTGTAACTTTTCTGGTGCTTCCCTACATGCTTGTCTCCAGTGTTCCCTCTAAGGTGCGCGCGTGCGCAATCGCGCACTCCCCAGACGTTCAGCGCGCACATCAAATCCTTTTCAGCGCATAAAATAAAATCTAACCTGAACTCAGCGCTTGTTTGACACACGGACTCCAGTCTGATAGATTCAGTTTGCACATGTGAATGTGCACATGCTTTAGGGACAAGCAAACTACAAACAGATTCATTTCGCTCGCATTTCGCTCGCTTCCTTCAGTAAGACCATAGTTGTCGTGCGCATCGCCGTGGGTCAGAGCGGCAGGTCCGAACCAGCCGACGGGAGCGCCGCCCGCACAGAAGAGGAGACAGGTAGAGCCATAATGTAATCCTCGGCTGTTTTCTTTGTTTCTGTCCAAGCCATAGGTTTTTGTGAGCAAAAAGACGGGACTTTCTGTGTGAAGTGTGAATCCTCTCCCCAGAGCGTTAAACCACAGAGCTCTGTCACTCTCACAAAATTACTTAAACTGGGTAATGATTAAAAAGCAAGATATAAACTGATAAAAATGTATACTTATTTTGGAGATCATTATTTTGAGAAAGACCCATCTTATAGTGTCCTATAGGTCCTACAATCATGCCTAAAAAATCTGCAGCTACATGCAGGCTATATTTATCAAGCTGAAAAAATCTCTCTTCATGTGGTTTTACAGGTTTATACACAGGTATATACACAGGTTATTTTTCAAAATATTGTAATGTTCAATGTTTCACTGACCACAGCAGGACCCTCACACTGACATATAACATGTACAAAGCTCATGAACAGATTTTTGAGAAGTGGACCAAAAAATCAGTTATATTAAAAGTAATCTAACAGAAATAACAGCAGTAATTTGATTCATAAGCTGTAACTTGCCATGATCTCAGGTGTGACACTGGTGTGGCCACAGTGTGCATGTCGGATGTTGCTCACAGGAGTCCAAGGAACGCTCAGGGAGTTAGTGTGTTTGCTCAGACACATGAAAAATTAGGGGGAACATTGCTTGTCTCCATAGAGATATTGCTTTGCATAGAATGTTCCACAGTATAGCATCTGCATATCTGATCTGGTATCTATATGGAATCATGCAGGTTGCGCCATCAGGCTTATTTACAAGTCAGATCTTTGTAGAGGCAAGCCCACTCACAGTAGAATGCATGCAATTTATTTCCTTTTTTAAATTTTAAATTTTTTTTATTTTAACCATAAAAAACCTGTAGCTGAATGAATGCAAAATGTTATGTATTTAGTGCCAAACTGGACGAATTTAAAGGTCCCATGGCATGAAATTTTCACTTTCTGAGGTTTTTGAACGTTAATGTGAGCTCCCCTACCCTGTTTAGCCCCCCCCCCATGGTTAAAAGTTGTGAAATGTCTAAACTGAGCATTTGCGATCCTTTTCTGCGTTACAAAAAATCGGAGCTCAAACGGGTGATTTTGAACAAGGCACCTTATTGACGTCAGATCGAAAAAAGAAATGCAAATGCAGTTCCACCCCCGTCTGTCTGTACTCAGCGTCTCTGTAAATCACGCCCAGAGAGTTTGGACTGCGAATGCGCTAGGCAATGCGAAATGCGTTTTTTTATTTGCCTGGAGGCACGTCCGAGTGTTTCTAGGCTCGGAAGTCCTTTATCTGAGCCTCTGGACCTTTGAACAGCAGTGGTTTAATTTTATTTTATGTGGAAATGTGTTTATTTTTCAATGGAACGCTTCAAATCTCTCCCCCCGTGCAAAAACAAGAAAATGGATCAGCTGAGAGCTCAGAGCCAAGAGCGGAGAGTTTGGCCATGCCCCCACCCTCTACTATAGGCCAGCTCTTTTCTCCTCATTTGCATTCAAGCAACAACGCCCAGAATAAAGTGTTTGAGAGAGATATTCATGACTCTTTCTCTTCTTATCTCTGTTTCTCATGCACTGAGTGTTGATTTTGAAGAAGGATTCATTTACAGTATTAGGGAACCATTAAGGAGCCATATAAAAGCATCAAGAAGTACCATGTCATGGGATCTTTAAGACAAAGCAAAGCAAAAAAAAAAAAAAAAAACTCCATGGAGACAAGCAGGTAGCAGAAAAGTTACATAGTGCACCTTTTACATGAACATAGAATTGTATTTTAGTTCTTATATGATCTCACTGCTGCAGGGACATCCTCACAGGGCAGAGATAGTGATGACACTGCCTTCTTTTTGATTTACCTTTAAAGTTTTGTGAGTATCCCTGAACTCTGCACTTAAGTTTCTACACAGATGTACTTAGTAAGATCAAACAAAGTGCATACTGGGAGAAGTCTTTTGCACACTCACACATGTTGGCTGACTGTGAATTTCCTTGTACCTGATCCTAACCATATAGTCCCTACTACTAGTCCGTGCCTACTTGCTTGACCTATCTAAACTCATATCTGACATTTAAATCATGTTGTTGATGTAATAATAAAGGATTTACGTTATGAGTTCCTCCCCATGAGAGGCACATCACATGAACAGATCGTGTAAATATATTTTAATCCCCGCAATGTGATAAACACCAGCCCACTAAATACCATAAGTGCAAATGAGCAGTCTCACTCAGCCAGCTTCTTCACGCCACATTTTAAGATTTTTCCATTCATTTTTTGGTGATAGTAGGAAACAACAGTATAGCACAGATCAGAAAATATGGCTACTAAATGGGCTGATGATTATCTCATGATTTGTTGCTTTTAATCAGTTAACTTGTTTCAGCCCTATACTTGGAACCACTTCTAAGCACGAGTGAATGGCTTTCATCCAAGCAGCTCTCTCATTTTATAAGAGGCTTTTACACAGACTGAGGGCTGTATATCACATTGTGTCACCAGTATTACATGTCCCCTGTGTACCGCTGTCATCAGTGCCCCTCTGGGCTTGTGAATATGAAGGGAGAGGGTCAGTGTTGAAAGCATCAGAGCTGCTGCAGAAGGGAATATCTAAAGCATATAAATCCTCTTTCCACTGTCTGCAGAGTGAATCATTACAAGGCAAAGATCTGCACTGAATTAATTGAAATTTGCCATAGTGAATTGTCAATGATATATTCTGGTAACTTTACAGTTCATTTGAGTTCATCATTTGAGTTGGCTTCTATAAGTAAACTGAAACTAAGAACAGTTAATGTACTGTTATTGCTTGAATGTTCCACAATAAGGCATTGAATGTGACTATCTTGCAATCTTGTCTCTTGTAAGCGCAGTTGCCTTCTCATGGAGATGGAGAAATTTAATGTCAGGCAGCATTGTGGCAGAGTGTGCAATAATGGGAACTGTGCAATGAGTGGAGTGTGCAATATTTTATTGTTTGGCCCCCTATGACCCCAGCCTTTTGGGACAATGGATGGAAATTAGCCTTAGGCTACAATCAGGTGTGTGTCATGTTTGTCCATTAACATGCTCTGTCCCAATCAAATAAATAAATAAAATAAGTGCCTGGCATTCACACCTGGGGTGGGCTTCCTCTCGGCACTCTGATTTCTACCATTAACCCAAAACTGAGGAGATGCCCCCTGGCATTGATGGATGGGTCAAATGCAGAGGACAAATGCCTTACCTGACTCTGTTGTGTGAAACAGCCCGTAGACACTGTTTAGACTTAACATATACCAGTAAAACAACACAAATATTGCTGTATGTATAAATAAATGATATGTTATATGTGTGCCATGCAAGTCATTAGTTATATGTAAACCAGCGCTTAAAGAGCAGTGAGCATCTTGAAGGTGAACGCTCACAGATGGACAGTGTGGAGAGGAGAGACGACCTTCTGCTGATCAGACCAGAGGAGATTATAGCAGAGCTGTTCAAATAGAGCCTTGTACCACCTGTGTGCGTGTGTGTGCGTGTGTGTGTGTGTGTGTGTGTGTGCGCATGCGTGTGCGTGTGTGTGTGTGTGTGTGTGTGTGTGTGTGCGCGTGTGCATGCGTGTGTGTGTGCGCATGCGTGTGCGTTTTCATGCTGGCAGTGATACAGCAGTCTGTTCACTTGGCCATGTGACATTGAGAATCTGCTCTCCAAACACTACCTACAGCATCACTAGACCTTTGTCATTATATAATGTTTAAGTGTAACCAATGAGGTCTTGTAGTTGCTGGTGCATCTATCTATCTATCTATCTCTATCTATCTCTATCTTTTTTTTTTTTTTTTTTCAAAATGATGGTCAATAAGCTCTGTCGATATATATGTCGGTATTTTGGGGCTGATATAGGGATAAATTTGATTATTTTCCACTTGTAACTTAAAGGTGCCTTTTGTAAATTTTCTGGGTCTGTCAACTGTTTTTCTCCATGGAGAGATGAGATCTGTGGAGAGGCAACCCCACTCACAGTCAGAATGCTTGTTTGTTTTTGTTTTTTAGCTATAAACCACCTGTAATTCAATAGTTGGTAAAGCAGTTTAATGCCATACTGCAAAACATTCCTGGCGGAGCAATGACATATCCATAGAAGCAAGCAGGTGACAGACCCTCCACCAGAAAAGTTACACAATGCACCTTTAAATGTACTACAAACTCGCCCACAGCCCCTTATTTTACCACAAGCCTTCATGAGAGCTGTGTAGTCACGTTTTGTGCAGTTATCTCTTCGAACTAAACTGTTAAAATAAAGCTTTATGTGTACTTTTTAGGCAGCAGGTTGGGAAAAACAAAATATCTGACTGTACTGGAAATTTGAAGTATGTAACTTTGCTAGGGAGATTGCTTTCCCTGGAATGTACCCAGTGGTGAAAGTAGTTTTCATTTCTTACAGGTGCTATAATGTCCAGTGCATCACTTTACTGTTTTTTTTCTTAAACACTCGTTTTACCCGTTTTGTTGTTGTTGTTTTTTTTTTTACGTTTTACACCTTTTTCATAGATGAATAATTTTTTTATATACTTAATTATTTCATATTTTTTTAGTCAGCATAAACCCTCTCTTACAGGTGCAGGCAGCGCGCCGGCCTTAAATCTTCTACCAGTGCACAGCACCGCCTCGCAATGGTTTAGGCGACTTTCACGGCTACAGTCAGATAAGTTTTGACAATCCTTGCTTAACAGACTGCAGATATCTCTGCACGAGAGTTTCGGGTAGCTTTCAGTTATTCTTGAATGGCATAGTGTGGGTGTGTGTGTTTTCTACTTAAATAGCGCACCTTACTTTTTTTTTCATATGTGGGTTTTGGCCACCATTAACCATATTCTCTTAGCGGTGCTGCATACTGGCTGTGAATTTTATACCGATGCTGCGTTCTGGTGCGCACCGCTTTACTTTCACCACTGAATGTACCGCAGTATGGGAGTATTATTTCTTTTTATTTAATTATTGGTGTGTGTTTTTTTTTTGTTTGTTTGTTTGTTTTACAATAAAATAATACCTAAAAATATGTATTCCAGTGTAAACAAGCCCACCTCGCCACAAATCTGACCTGTAATAATTTGACTTGGTTTTGGTTTTTGTCTCCAAGGAAAAAAATAAGTTTAATATTATACTGTACCCGGAAAGTACAGTGGACCGATCTGCTAAAAAGTGCAAATATTGGTCTGATATAGTGCGATGATTCCAAAAGTCTTTCCAAAAGTGTGTCTTGCCCAAAGGAACACTGGCAAAAATCACTCAGTCAAAGTGGAAACTGAACCACCAACCCCTCATTACACATTTTAGATGCATGTATACACACCATCACTGAGCATTTCTCTGTGTAAATTCAGTTTTGAGGACATATATTCTGGCCCAAGGAAAACATTTATCATATTCAATAATACAGGCATGACCGAATGTTTTACTAAAATCTCACGGTCGCTGTGGTCCACTTACTGAACACTAAACATCACTGCACTAGGACATTCCCAAGTCATTACTATAACTACAAATGTACAGTTTTCCTGCATTTGGTATATATTTGATGTGGCCAGTGGTGTAAGAAGTACTCAATTTTGTTACTCAAGTAAAAGTATAAAAATACTCAAATAAAAGTAAAAGTATTACATGAAAAATCTACTTAAAGGGACAGTGTGTAAGATTTTTACCCATTAATTACTGAAATTGAAGATACCCATTCAAAAATACATTGTTTTCCAAGCCTTTTCACTTCCATCATGAAATCAAAGTATTCTTTTGGACTTAGATATAGTCACATAAAAGGGGGATCTTCCCCATGCAGAGGCAGCCATTTTGAATACGAGAGCCGCAGAAGGACATTTGGGCTCCGCCTTCGGCAAGGCTCGTGGTTTTGGGTAAACAACACAAGCATGCTGCCGGATCAGACGTCGTAATGGATCTAACACGTGTTTTGGACTAAATTGTTTTACTGGATTTTATTCGCTGGATCCTTACGGACAAATTGAGAGCAAGTTTATGGTGAAATACAGAGTTTGACCTGTGCAAAGCATTCTAAGGTAAGCTAACCTCGTTTTGTGCTTTTCTGTATAAAAGCCCCATGAATTGAAATGAATTGCATAGTCAAAAAGAGGAGACTGTAAGGTTTCATTTGATGTGTAGAGTGTCATGGTACATGATCGGGAATGTGTGTTTTCATGAGAAAAAAAAAAAAAAACGGGACCGCGTCTTATTTATACAGTAGTGGTGCGCGGCTCATGCACGGGTGACCCTCGAGGTCTGCCGTAGCTAAAACAGAAAGTGCAATAGCACCATCCACCTATGCGCCACAAATCCTACACACTGGGGCTTTAAGTAAAAGTATTTTATTTTTTATATGTATTATATTTTTGTTCTCTGAAACTACAAATGTGTTAAAAAAATAAACCCTCAGCCTTTTCAGCAAGTCTCAGGAAAAAAAAAAAAAAAAAACTTTTACTGTTCAGTCATGTAGTGAAGAGGAAACTACAGATACCTGCTCCCAAATGTAGTGAAGTAAAAGTATATACTGTAAAATGTACCTAAAGGGTCATTGTGTAACTTTTCTGGTGGAGGGTCAGTCAAAAGCTTTTTTTTTCATGGAGATACAGTATTATTGCTTTGCCTGGAATGTTTGGTATGGTATTAAAGCTTTCTAGCATCATGGAGACCAAACCAGACCACATTAAAGGTCAGATCTGTGGAGAGGCAACCCCACTCACAGTCAGAATGCCTGTTTCTCGAGATATTTTTGAGCTATTAAACCACCTATTATTGAATAAATGTAAGGTAGAACTGTTTAATGTCATACAGTGGAACATTCCAGGCAGAAAAATGACATATCCATAGAAACGTGACATATCCAATCGAAAAGTTACACAGTGCACCTTTAAGTACTTCTTTAAGTTGTTACATTCCCCCTCTGGATCTAGCCCACTTTGATTTATCAGTTGTTGTAATTTAATAGATCATCAATTGAAATCCCATTTGTTTTGTTTTGCAATGGTTTTAAACATGATTGAGTCAGGTTTTATTTGGCATGAGGCTGCTCAAATGTTTTTTCCAGAATCCTGTGGCTTCACCCGGAGAAGAAATATTAAATCCTTCTCCATTCTGAAATAAAAAGTGATGGATGAGAGTTCAGAGCCTGTAAAGAGATGGCTCATATGGGACTGGACACTGGTGAAACATAACTGACTGCAATTTGAGCTTTTGAATATGTCTGCAGTTTTCTTGGGGTAGAAGAAGGTTAGACATGTTTATTTTTCCCAAAACAGTTAGAGCTGAAAAAAGATACAAATTAACTTTTTAAAGTATTTCTTCAAAAAATAATATTATTAAAGATCCCATGACATGGTACTTCTTGATGCTTTTATATGGCTCCTTAATGGTTCCCTAATACTGTAAATGAATCCTTCTTCAAAATCAACACTCAGTGCATGAGAAACAGAGATAAGATGAGAAAGAGTATTTTTTCTCCCTCAGAACAGGTTGTTGCTTGAATGCAAATGAGGAGAAAAGAGCTGGCCAATAGTAGAGGGTGGGGGCGTGGCCAAACGCTCCGCTCTCCGCTGTAGCTCACAGCTGATCCATTTCCGTGTTTTTGCACAAAGGAGAGATTTGAAGCATTCCATTGAAAAATAAACACATTTCCACATAAAATAAAATTAAACCACTGCTGTTCAAAGGTCCAGAGGCTCAGATAAAGGACTTCCGAGCCTAGAAACACTCGGACGTGCCTCCAGGCAAATAAAAAAATGCATTTCGCATTGCCTAGCGCATTCGCAGTCCAAACTCTCTGGGCGTGATTTACAGAGACGCTGAGTACAGACAGACGGGGGTGGAACTGCATTTGCATTTCTTTTTTCGATCTGACGTCAATAAGGTGCCTTGTTCAAAATCGCCCGTTTGAGCTCCGATTTTTTGTAACGCAGAAAAGGATCGCAAATGCTCAGTTTAGACATTTCGCAACTTTTAACCATGGGGGGCTAAACAGGGTAGGGGAGCTCACATTAACGTTCAAAAACCTCAGGAAGTGAAAATTTCATGCCATGGGACCTTTAAGTCGAGGCTAGTCAGTCAAATGAATGCTGTAATGAATTCTGCTTACAGGCTAGTACAAGCCCCTTCACTACTACTACTACTACTACTATTACTACTACTACTACTACTACTACTACTACTACTACTACTACTACTATTACTACTACTACTACTACTACTAGTAATATTAATATTAGGCCATCTAGTCTTAGTCCATCATTAGTATCTGAATTATACTGTTAATCATGAGGTAGATCTCAGCAAATTGTATAACAATATTTATTATATTTAACTGTTACAGTGCATTGCTATAAACTCTACATTCCTCACACACATGGCACGCAGAACACGCAGCAGTTAGCATTAGCATCCAGTGCCAGCTCAGCTCTGCTTTTACTGCCACATCCATTAAGCGCCCACAGTGTGCCAAACCCCAAACCTCAGCTCTCCTCCTCCACCCTCCACCCTGCTCCCTCCTCCTCTCTTCTCCTCCACCCTCTGGTCCCTCCAACTCCACCACCCTTTAATCTTGTCATTGAGTCTGTTGTCTGCGTATTGTGGTCTTCTTTGCCATTTAAACACTAAATACTGATTTAACATGTGATTTGAACAAGCCATGGTATTACAACAATATATTACAGCTGTTGCTCCATCATCAAAGCATGCTTGGTAAACATAGTCATGATCTTGTGTGGGTTTTATTTGGCGTAATTTTCTTACACAAAGACCCTGTACCTGATTTTGAGTCTTAAAACTGTGAAAAACAGAACAGTTTATTTTGTTTATTTATTTTTTGCAGTGTTTTTTGCAGTTATTCCTCACTTACCGTATGCATTCCGAGCAATGATCATCCTCCCTATCATTGTGCTTTTCACAACTTTTAGAGACCAGAGACTAGCATGCTAACACATGCTTACTGATTATTGGACAATAAAACTTATACATAAAAATTATACATACATATTCTGCTCAAATACATGGGGGGGATTGGGTACAGTCCAGTGACCAAAAAAAACTCCAGCTATCTCTGTCCATCAATTCTCCTCATGCTGTGATCTATATAAATCCACAATCTTACAAAAATAATTTGTCAACGAATCAACTAAACAGCTCTATAGCCCTACGTACAGTTCATTGCTTTATTTAGCCTTCTCTATAGATTGTGGTTTAGAAGGTGCTTTTCTGATTCAATTAATGTCCCATCTCACTTATTGAAATGTCAGAGAGACCCAGAGGTCAGAGGTCACCAGATTTTCATTCACAAAGAGCAGCGATGCACAAAGGTCAAAGTTCAGTGGCTGCAGGAGCTTAATGACCCCTGTAGTATCTGTCGCTTATATGTTAAAAATGCTTTATGTGCAGTTTTTGTGCACTACAGTATCTCTTGTACTCTCAGTAAACAATATATATATATATATATATATATATATATATATATATATATATATATATATATTAGGGGTGGGCGGTATAAACGGTATAAACGGTATGCGGTATAAATTTGGCCAACGGTAGAGATTTGGGTTATACCTTCCTATCGCGATAGTTCATTGCGTCACCACAACAAGGAAGGAGGAAAAATCGCTGCGAGCAGCGAGCACATGGAGGAGGAGGAGCAGCGCAGAGATGAAAGAGTTCCGCTTTTTTTTCAGCCGCGGGGTCATCTGAATACGGGGGGAATCGTCCAGTATTCAGAAACAAAAGAACGTGTCTCGTATTAAACTTCTACCGGTGTAAGCCACGAGCACGCGCAAGCCGCGAGCACGCGCAAGCCGCGAGCACGCGCAAGCCGCGAGCACGCGCAAGCCGCGAGCACGCGCAAGCCGCGAGCAATGTTAAAGCAGTTTCATTTTCGGTTTACATTGCCTTGTTCAAATTTTATACTGCTTGAAAGTGAAGTTACTTGTTTTATGTTTTTTACAATTACAGTTTTGCACAATACATTTTCTTGTAGTAATATTCTTGACGTTTATGTTATTTAATAGTTTAAAAAACAGCTTCCTGCTTGAATGCTTTTTCCATGTGCTCTGGTGACCATTAAGAAGCTGTTAATACTGTTAACAGTTAATACTGTTACATACCAAAGTATACCGTGATATATACCGTCTACCGTCTATGGTTCAAATTATACCGTGATATACATTTTAGGCTATATCGCCCACCCCTAATATATATATATATATATATATATATATATATATATATATATATATATATATATATATATATATATATATAAATATATATATATATATATATTTATTTTTTTAGGAAAATATGTGTTTTTTTTTTTTATATGTTTTATCCATTATCAATATTGAAATGATGTTCATGTAAATACAGTATAGGTATAGAATAGTTTAATGTAGCAGTTGTGTCACAAAATAGAGTGCAAAGCTATGGAGTCTTATTTATTGGTGTAAAGAGAAATGCAAGTATTCAAGTACTCAAACACTCTGTTCCACGTTGTGATGTCATGCGGTAGAACAGAAAGTACTCCACTGTATTTTTAAACTCCATACATCTTTACTAGAATCATTTGGTTTATTTCAGCCCTGGAATTGCCAATCTCTACTGAACAAAAAGTAAAATGTAGCTGTTAACTTGAAAACTTCCACTTCATGACATCATAAGGTGGAACAGAGCATTTTGAGCTTTGGAGATCTAGACAGACTAATAATAAAGGATTACTCAAACGTGTGTGAATGAAATAAAACACAACTCCAGGTCTGTTTTTGATGAAGTAACAACATTATAACATGGCTTAAAGCTCACAAGAGTCAATTTTGCATAATCCAGGACCTTTAATTTGGTAAACCTGTTGCACTGTGATTTTATTTTATACCCTGTCTGCAACAATTCTTTGACCTGGGACACACACCAGCATAGTTTGAACCTTATACCTTCAGTCTGGCAAACTGTCAACAGACTACATAAGCCTCATTCTCTCTCTTTCTTATCAGACTTATACTGACTTAAATAGTTTGGTACAAATACTAGCCACAAATAAGAACATATGTCTTCAGTAGGAATACAACGGTACACTTTTCCCACAATTTGATACGTATCTCGATAAATGGGTCATGATATCAACAGACACACTGCGCTCTCCCATCCTCTTTCTGGACACTCAAACTATGTTATTTTACTTAGATACATCTCAGTGGACCGTTTTCTGACTAAAACGTATGAGATAGAGTCTGAGAAAAAGATTGTGTCTATCGCAAGTCACATCGCATGTCCATATACAAGCGCATTTGGGTCTATCAACGTAAAATAAAAAGTGACTGAAAGATAAAACCCATCTCTGTTAGAATTTTTCAGCTCTAAGTCCCTATGGAGCTGTTTCCTTGCTGCATCTTAGGAGGACGCTGGGATAACTACTTTCCTTTTGGACCAAAATAAATGACAACAGAGTGCATGGAGGGACACGTGCATATCGACCGAACATGTGTATCAAATTGTGAGCCCAGTATCAAATGATTCGATACTATATTGAATATAATTACAACCCTAGTCTTCAGTATTGCCTGTATTCCATTACAGAAGAGTGGATTTTATTACTGATGCCATCTTTCACCTCTGGGGGCAGAACCAGACCACAGACTTCTGCTCATGTATTTAGAGAAGAAATATGCCCGACCACAGCTGACATTTAGCTCTGATTCACTGTCTGCTTTGTGTTTTAAGTCCCCCACTCTCACATATTTTACAGCTTTATTTAACTGCACCACTTAACATAATGAACAAATAACTGTAACTTTTTCGGGTGAGGAGTTTGCCATCATCTTGTCTTCATGCACATGTTATTGCTTTGCCTGGAATGTTCCAAAGTATGACATTAAACTAATCTATCTCAATAAAGACAAGCATGGCCATGTTAGAAGTGAGATCTGTGGAAAGGCAACCCCACTCACAGACGGTTTCATATTTTTCAAGGTATTTCTTTGTCAATAAAAACACCAGTGATTAAAAGAAATCTCATTCTGTGGACAAGCTCCATTCCGTGAAGACAAGCAGGACGTGACTGGTTATACAAGTTACATAATACATCTTTAACTCGAATACACTTCAGCAGTCTTTGTATATAAATTTGTCAACTGGACAAAAGTTTATTTTGGTTGAATATGTTTCGCAGCTCATCCAAGTTGCCTCTTCAGTTCTGGTCAAACACTGGTGGACACTGCCTTATATGCGCCTGCAGGGAGGAGCTAACTACAGTGAAACTACTCTAAAACTAACACAACTACTTGTTTTCAGTTTCTGTTTAGTGTTAATTCTGTTAGCTTTACCACATTCCCATGTCCCACTGTGTCTCTGCATGTAACTTTTGGACACAGACTATATAAGGTATGCACTGACTATTATTAATCTCAGTTGTTTTGTTCTATTTCTGGGCCAGTGTTGAGCATTGGCAGCTCTTCCACATCCAGCTTTGGTCACTGTGAAGTTTGTGAAGAAATAATTTAGTACTTCAAACCGTGCACAGCCGTGTGGTGTGTTTCATCTCACTTTTCCATTTAGAAACTATAATAACTGTGCTAAGAAAGTGACGGCACTTGGAGTTAACTAATTATTATTACCATAAAACATATACATTGTATTTTAGTGTCAACAAACCTAGATTACCAATAGGTCTAATACTACTTAAGGTGAAGTGATAAAATGATGCAAGCCATGTAAACCCACAAAATTAAGATACTGTGATTGCACTTTATTTTTTTAAGTAATGTAACTCTTTACCAATTACATTACATTTTATTATTATTTGTTATTTGTTTGTTGTTATTATTATTATTATTATTATTATTATTATTATTATTATTATTATTATTTGTGAACTAGGAGAAAGACTGTCAATATACAGTATAAGCATGAGTCATTAAATGCAGAGTGTTATTATTAGAGTGTTCTTTTTTTAAGTGTGTTTAAAGGAAAAGTAACGTTTTTTTACAATCTGAGCCTACTTTCGGCAATAAAACAAGTAGTTTTACTCACCCATAGCAGTTTGGTGTCAATTGGAGCAGTATCGCAGAACTTATGTTGAGCCGTTCTGTTCTACTAATGATCCCGTATCCGTTAGCGTGAGTGCTCGGGGCATTACTTTGCGGTGTCCAAATAACACAAACTTTAGCACTTTTCAAATCACAGAAGATCGCTGTGTCAGCGTAGACTTTTAGTGGATTCCAAAACGGCCTGAAACCCGATATCCAGCTATAGTTTCATTTGATGACGTCATCAGAGAGGACAGTGCGCATGCGTGAACTCAGCTGTTTTGTAAACACTGCTAGTCCGAAAGAAGCTAACACCGCTCTGAACTTTACTTTTCTGTTGCGATATCGGGTTTCAGGCCGTTTTGGGATCTACTAAAAGTCTACGTTGACACAGCGATCTTCTGTGATTTGAAAAGTGCTAAAGTTTGTGTTATTTGGAGACCGCAAATCAGTGCCCCGAGCACTCACGCTAACGGATATGGGATCATTAGTAGAACAGAACGGCTCAACATAAGTTCTGCGATACTGCTCCAATTGACACCAAACTGCTATGGGTGAGTAAAACTACTTGTTTTATTGCCGAAAGAAGGCTCAGATTGTAAAAAAAAAAACGTTAATTTTCCTTTAAGAGTGAGTTTTCCTTGTGGAATATTTAACTTGACATACATAGGCTGGTTGTTATAATGCAATCTCAGGTTCAATTTCTGGGCCAGATCTTTCTGTGTGAATTTTGTATGATCTCTCTTTGTGTGTGGCTGGGTGTGTTTTCTCCTGGTACTCCATGAACCCAAAAACTTGCAGAACAGTTCAAAGCCTCCAGCTATGGTAGTCCTGACCAAACCTAGCTTGAGATCTGGAGATTGAAAGATGGGCCAAATGCAGAGATTACATTTAAAAAATATATACCTCGGGATCAAAAGTATGCATGCTGTTTTTTGCATTAAAGGATTGTTTCGTTACATTGAGGGAACTAAACATAAGCCATAATCCTTTACTGTTTTAATTTTCAGCAGGGGTGTTCCAACTTTTTTAAATGGCATGAAATTTTCACTTTCTGAGGTTTTTGAACGTTAATGTGAGCTCCCCTACCCTGTTTAGCCCCCCCCCCCATGGTTAAAAGTTGCGAAATGTCTAAACTGAGCATTTTTTTTTCTGCGTTACAAAAAATCGGAGCTCAAACGGGCGATTTTGAACAAGGCACCTTATTGACGTCAGATCGAAAAAAGAAATGCAAATGCAGTTCCACCCCCGTCTGTCTGTACTCAGCGTCTCTGTAAATCACGCCCAGAGAGTTTGGACTGCGAATGCACTAGGCAATGCAAAATGCATTTTTTTATTTGCCTGGAGGCACGTCCGAGTGTTTCTAGGCTCGGAAGTCCTTTATCTGAGCCTCTGGACCTTTGAACAGCAGTGGTTTAATTTTATTTTCTGTGGAAATTTGTTTATTTTTCAATGGAACGCTTCAAATCTCTCCCCCGTGCAAAAACAAGGAAATGGATCAGCTGTGGGCTCTGAGCTCTGAGCGGAGAGTTTGGCCACGCCCCCACCCTCTACTATTGGCCAGCTCTTTTCTCCTCATTTGCATTCAAGCAACAACGCCCAGAATAAAGAGTTTGAGAGAGATATTTATGACTCTTTCTCATCTTATCTCTGTTTCTCTTGTGTTGACTTTGAAGAAGGATTCATTTACAGTATTAGGGAACCATTAAGGAGCCATATAAAAGCATCAAGAAGTATCATGTCATGGGATCTTTAAGTGGTGGCCACATGTTAAAACACAAACTGGTCTTTGAGATGGATGTCTTTTATGTAACTTTGACAGAGACAACAAATGTGAGGTCTGTATCACAATGCATAACTAGATACTGATGTTATAGTGGTAGAATTACTTAAATTTGCAGTAAATTAGTACTGCCTATGACGATGACCACTTGGGCTAGTTCAGCAGGAGGCCTGAGGAACAACATAAGTTGGTTTGATATCTGATATACTTTGGACACTCCTGATTTACAGTGCTCTTCTTCTGTATTTCAGTAAACCTTTCACATTTGCACACCATATGTACATTTATAGGTGGATTTCAGTCTAAATAATATTTAATACAAATGGGTGGCAGATAAAGCAGATTTTTATTGTAATACAGAGTTTTTGGGTCTTGGTATTAATAGAAATGATAAGGTTCAGTATTTGTGAATTTATCTTTTGGATATTTCATGGCAAAGTACAATGTTATTACTAGGGAAAACTGGCTCCTGCCTCCATCTGAGAGTATGACATCATTTTAATCTAAAATCTTACCTTTTACATTACTCATTTCTTCTCTCTGATTTCAGGCCTATTTGCGCTCAGTGGATGTGAAGATTTTGCAGCAGTTGTTGGCAGTTCACGAGGGCATTGAGGCAGTGAAGTGGCTGATGGAGGAGAGGAGCACCCTGACCAGCCGTTGCAGCAGCCTGACCAGCAGCCAGTACAGCCTAGGGGAGGGGCCAGACACATCCTGGAGGGGGTCCTGGAGCAGCCTGCAAGACCCCAATGACAAACTAGACAACATCTCCATCGGAAGCTACCTGGACACCCTCGCCGATGACATGGATGAATACTGCCCCTCTAGTTCCGACCAGTCCATCATCTGCTCGTCAACACCACAGGTTTCCGAGGCAACCGTGGCGGCGAGGACATTGCCGAAAAGCAGTCTGAAAGCTAATGAAAATGGGAATAGTGTTAACGTAGCAACTGCAAAACCAACCGCCGCAATCAGACCGAGAATGGACAGTCCCAAGCATGTGAACTCACCTCCGACCTGGCAGAGAAAAACCCCAGAATCTTCGGCCAAAAATAGCCCGATAAAACTGCAATCACAACTCAACAAAGCTAACGGTGTGCTAGCGGATAAGAATGCTAGTGCTGCTAATACTGGAGCTACTGGGGTACAAATGGGAAGTCCCCGGCGCAGTAACAAAAGTCCTAGCCATAAACCGTACACCAATGGAAAGATAGACACAGACGCTTCATGCAAACTCAATGGAAAAAACATACATCTAGAGTATGACGCACACTGGCGCTGGGTGCAGTCCCAAGAAGATGTGACATTTTTGTGAAAGTTGAAATAATAAAACAGGACTGAAGCCAACAAGGCCAGCCCTACAAATAAAATATAAAATATCTATAATAAAACTGCTGTTGAGAAACGTACAGAGAAATAAAATATAGGTTTGCCAAGAATGAAATGCCTTTTTGTGTTTTCCCTGCACTAAATCTGTCAAAAATGATGTCAGAACTAAAAGTGCACTACGTAACATTTTTGATGGGGGGGTCCACCACCTGCTTGTCTCCATGGAGATCTTTAAACAAACTTTATTGATCCACATGGGAAATTGTTTGGACACAGTAGCTCACACATCACAATATATTATAATAGCAACAAGCAACAATATAAATGGTAATAATAAATTCAAAATAAGCAGCAAAAATAGCAAGAGACTGGTGTCAAATAAGGCATAATTATATAAATGTATATGCTACAGTAATACAAATATATCTCAGGAGTTGTGTTGTCTTGCCTGAAGTGTTCCAGAATGTGGTACTGAACCAAGCCAAGCCATGTTTTAGATCTGTGGAGAGGCAACCCTGCTCAGATGTTTTTTCAGATATATTGTTTGTCAATAAAAGCACCTGTTATCGAAAAAAGACAAGGGAGATAAGTATAATGCCATACTGTGAAGCACTGCAGGCAATGTACAAACATCTCCTTGGAGACAAGCAGGTGGCAAACCCTTCACCAGAAAAGTTGCGTAGTGTACCTTTATGCTGGATGCACATGAACGCAACCTAGATACTTTTAAAAGACTGTGTCATACTTTTCTCAGGGCCGTATGGCATTCCCTGATTTTTATTTGGTTTAAGTTTTTTTCCAAATGAGGAAAAGCACATGAGATCGTTTATTTTTGCCAGATAGCTTCTTTGAAATGAAATACAGTGTAAACCTGACCTTTGTTACTCTGCAGTGACTCCCCTACGGTGCAGAAGGGCCCAAGGGTGAAATATTATAAAGTCATACATTTCTCAAACTGTATGTACCTTATGCATGAATTGGTGATAATCTGTTTCATGACTATACTCGTTTGTAAAAGTAAATGGAAAAATCATATAGAAACATCTGTTAGTCCTTCATTCATGATTGGAATATGCAAAGTCCTACTGTTCACATATTTACAAAAAATATTTACGCATAATAGTCCAAATATATCAGAATTCACAAGTACAATTTTATAGTCTGCTGCAAAAACAAAAAACAACAACAACAAAAAATGCTGATCTTTGTCCATGAAACTGGAGAAGTATTCTTGAAAGTCAATTTTACACACACAAAATGACACTTAAAGGTCCACATTTCTAGTGGAGGGTCCGCCACCTGTTCGTCTCCGTGGAGATGTCATTGCTTTGTCTAGAATGTTCCACAGTATAGATTAAACCTATCAATCGCAAAGGAGACAGCATACATGCACTATGCTACATTACAGTTCAAATCTGTGGAGAGTCGCCCCTATTCACAGAAGGAATTATTAGAAACACATGTAATGAATAAATGACAGGTGATTACGTTTACTGTCATACCCTGTAACGTTCCAGGCAAAGTAATAACATCTCCATGGAGACGAGCAGGTATGACGAACCCTCCGCCAGAAAAGTTGCACAGTGCACCTTTAAACATTTATTCAACTATTGTACCTGACTGATTTTGTCTATGATATGTCTCAATATTACAATTACCATAACAGTTGGCACTCTTAAACCCTGCAATAGAAACCCACGTAGCAAATGAAATCTTAAAGGAAAAGTAACGTTTTTTTACAATCTGAGCCTTCTTTCGGCAATAAAACAAGTAGTTTTACTCACCCATAGCACTTTGGTGTCAATTGGAGCAGTATCGCAGAACTTATGTTGAGCCGTTCTGTTCTACTTATGATCCCGTATCCGTTAGCGTGAGTGCTCGGGGCACTGATTTGCGCTCTCCAAATAACACAAACTTTAGCACTTTTCAAATCACAGAAGATCGCTGTGTCAGCGTAGACTTTTAGTGGATTCCAAAACGGCCTGAAACCCGATATCGCAACAGAAAAGTAAAGTTCAGAGCGGTGTTAGCTTCTTTCGGACTAGCGGTGTTTACAAAACAGCTGAGTTCACGCATGCGAACTGTCCTCTCTGATGACATCATCAAATGAAACTATAGCTGGATATCGGGTTTCAGGCCGTTTTGGAATCTACTAAAAGTCTACGCTGACACAGCGATCTTCTGTGATTTGAAAAGTGCTAAAGTTTGTGTTATTTGGAGAGCGCAAAGTAATGCCCCGAGCATATGATACGAGCACCATGTTAACGGATACGGGATCATTAGTAGAACAGAACGGCTCCAACATAAGTTCTGCGATACTGCTCCAATTGACACCAAACTGCTATGGGTGAGTAAAACTACTTGTTTTATTGCCGAAAGAAGGCTCAGATTGAAAAAAAACGTTACTTTTCCTTTAAAGGTGCATTGTGTAACTTTTCCGGAAGAGGGCCCGTCAAATACTTTTCTCCGTGGAGATGTTATTGCTTTGTCTGAAATGTTTCACAGTATGGTTTTAAACCTTTCTATATTCATGAAGGTCACAGGTCAGAACTGTGGAGAGGCAGCCCCACTCACAGACAAAATGCCTGTTTTTCTAGGTATTTTTGAGCAGTAAAACCACCTGTAATTGCATAAATGTAAGGTACAGCTGTTTAAAGTCTTACTGTGGCACATTCCAGGCAGAGCAATGGCATATCCATAGAAACAAGCAGGTGATGGACCAACCAAACCAACCAAAAAGTTACATAGTGCACCTTTAAGCCTTGCAGTAGAAACCCACATAGAAGCAAATGAAATCTTTAATCTCCAACATTAAATTGTGATGTACCATGTGTCTTCAGTGTTTATCCAATCTGCGATATTGTATTTGGCTCTATAGCAATAAAGCTGCTCTGTGCTTTTGGTACTTTATAGACAGTAGACGAATGGTGGCCCGATTAATTTAGCAAGATTCATTAGTGGTTATAGCCCTCCGGTCGTGTTCGCCTCCAGCCCCCTACTTTAGTGTTCCCGGTCAAAATTGACCAGTCTGTTTTAACTGCTCTTAAATTAGCACTATTTTTTTTTTTCCACCACCAATTTTTTTTATTAAACATTTTTTAGTTGAGAACAATGTTTCAAAGTAGTGTCTAACAACAATTTATAGAAGTAAACATTAAATAACATCAGAGAAAATACAATTGGGCACTGAAAATGAACTATAAAATGAACATATAATACAAAAAATAAATGGAAAACCAAACACCAAACTCAACAGGGTGTGTGTGTGTGTGTGTGTGTGTGTGTGTGTGTGTGTGTGTGTGTGTGTGTGTGTGTGTGTGTATTCATGCACCTGAGTGGCATGTGACTCAGGTCAGAGTGGGCCTTACAAACATAAGCATGACATTTGCAGCATGTCAGGCTCGTTTTGATGTCTCTAGGGGCACAGAGGCCACAACGCTTCCTTTTCTGCCCATGTCCTTGTTGGGGGAGAGCAGCCAGGGCTGGGGCTGGAGCTTGCATGCTCCTAACCAGACTGGCGGAGGCTGGTGTGCGGGGAATGTGATGGCGTCGCTGTATAAGAGGAGTCACCAAAGCTTTCCCCAGCTCTGCGAGGAAAAGTCTCCTCTTGAAACTATTCCCCTGATTCCAGGTTGGGTCGATTGCTGTCCACACCACATATGTGTTGAAAGCTGACACATCCAGGATGTTGTGGAACAGTGCCACAGGCCAGCAAGCCGTCATCCGCTTACATGTGTATGTACCAGTAAGCTGCAATAAAGGAACAATAAATAATAAGAGATTAGGAACAATATTTAATCTGTCGTACACAAAATGCTATGATTCACCTAGATAAAAATAAAATAAAATGCATGATGAGACTTTACATTACCTTATCAAGGCAGTCAACGCCTCCCTTGTTCTTGTTGTAGTCCTGGATCATCAGGGGCTTCCTGTCCTCTGGTGCTGACAGCGGCGTCTTTGTGTACTGTGCTCATCAGGATGACATTTCTGTGTGTTCTGAGTGTGAGTGTCAGTGAATGCAAATTGTGATGAGAGTGCCTGTCTTTCTCTGGTCGATACCAGCTCAGGGGGAAGTTTGGGCTTGTTCTTCCTCACTGTCCCTACCATGGTGAGCTTTCTTTTCAGTAGCTCCTGACCAAGAGCATGTGATGTGAAGAAGTTGTCACATGTGATATTATGCCCTTGGAGACCGGTTGTCATGTCCAGCACAACACGCATGCCCTGGTTTTTTCGGCCCTTCCAGTACTGGGTTTCCCCATGTACACCTGCATATTCCAGGCATAGCTGCTCCTGGCGTCACATGCTGCCTAGATCTTTATGCCATATTTCCCTGGTTTACTTGGAATGTACACCTTGAAGGAACAGCGACCTCTGAAAGGAACCAGCGCTCATCAACTGTGTGTGTGTGTGTGTGTGTGTGTGTGTGTGTGTGTGAGTGCTGGGGCAGTGTGTATGGGGATGTTTTCTGTATGTTGAATGAATTTACTCTGGATACCCATTCATTTCCTATGGCGGTCACTTTTGACCGGGAACACCACAGGTGTAACAAGGTTGATTAAAACACTCAAAATTGAATGAAACAGGTGATCATCACTTTTATATGTTCAAGTATACATTGTGGAGGATATCATAAGATCTTGAGGTAATCAGATGAAAAACATAATATTTATGAGTATTATAAGTTGTAAATCGGTCAGATTTGACCCGAACACGACAGGAGGGATAGATGAGGAAATCCAAGACCTGCAATTTTTTTTTCTACAGTAGGGTTGTTTGGCTGTTTGATTGTGTGGCCTGGTTTTAACCCAATTTCTTTTGAGCAATGAGCATTTTTACAGAAGTTACTAATTAAAAACATGAAGTAAATGTATGTGCCAGTCCGGTGTGTGAATAAACAGGAAGGGAAGGGTATTTGAGGTAAATAGACTGATGAGCTGCTATGGAAGAAATTGCATCTGTATAACCATGTAATCTATAATTTTCAATATTTTTTTAACCACTTTCCCTAGAGATGCACTGAGCTTTTTCAACTTCGATACTAATATCAATACTTAAAGGGATATGCCACCCCCAGGTCAAACTTGGGCATCTCCCCACAGTCCAGAGACTAAA
The DNA here is from genome assembly GCA_036785185.1 of Paratrypauchen microcephalus. Lineage (NCBI taxonomy): Eukaryota > Metazoa > Chordata > Actinopteri > Gobiiformes > Gobiidae > Paratrypauchen > Paratrypauchen microcephalus. Next base: position 2,719,176 of record JAVJIX010000131.1, read on the forward strand.
ATAATGGTGGAAAGCGTTTTCCTGGTGACGCAGCCATTGTCCAGGTCTGTCAGCACTGACCGCTGCGGTATCTGCAGCTACTCCGCGTTAGACTGGAGTCTAACGTCGCCAGAGAAAGATTTCGGCCAAAAGGAATTAATTTGCTCGATGCTTTTCCCAATTACTTTCTGTGTAGTGCGCATTCATATCGAGTGCAAATAAATGTACAAATCAACACGGAGAGCTTGACTTGGTCATTTTGGGTGGGAACTATTTTTCAGTGAGGAAAAAGAAAGCCGAAGCACACACCATGCTGCGTAACGCTGTCGTCTGCTGGGCCCCGAGCAGCACAGAACGGGACAGAAAAAGACTGAATAAGCTGGTTAAGAGGGCCAGCTCTGTCCTGGGCTGTCCTCTGGACTTTGTAGAGGAGGTGGCTGAGAGGAGGGTGCTGGCCAAATTCATGTCCATTAAGGACGACACCTCTCACCCTCTGCACCGGACTATTGAGGAGCTGAGCAGCTCCTTTAGCAGCCGACTGAGGCACCCCCAGTGCAAGAAGGAGCGCTACCGCAGATCCTTCATCCCCACCGCCATCAGACTGTATAATTCTAACATATAGGCCAGACGTGCAATATCCTCCTTTTCATGTTGATGCTTGTTGTTACTATTATCATTATTACTATTTTCCATTATTATTATTATTACGTATTACTATTTGTATTATTTATTACTTACTTTATCCCCTCCCTGCCTGCATGCACTTTTTCCCTCCTGTCCAAATGTGCTGGAGCTACTGTGGCGAGTAAATTTCTCCTGTGTGAGATCAATAAAGGCTTATCTTAACAGGGGAACTCCCTTCCTGGTGCGTAACAGGGATTCCCCTGTCAGCGTGGTGTGTGCTTCGGCTGTCTTTTTCCGCACTGAAAAATAGTTCCCACCCAAAATGACCAAGTCAAGCTCTTCGTGTTGATTTGCACATTTATTTGCACTCGATATGAATGCACACTACACATAAAGTAATTGGGAAAAGCATCGAGCAAATTAATTCCTTTTGGCCGAAATCTTTCTCTGGCGACGTTAGACTCCAGTCTAACGCGGAGTAGCTGCAGATACCGCGGCGGTCAGTGCTGACAGACTCGGACAATGGCTGGGTCACCAGAAAAAATGCTTTCCACCACTTATTTTAGTCTCTGGACTGTGGGGAGATGCCCAAGTTTGACCTGGGGGTGGCATATCCCTTTAAGCTGTAAGTATCTGACAGTACCAGTGTAGGGACTGGCAACTGATATCCAAAATGTTATTTCATAATTCAAATTAACAATAAATAGTTCTCAGCTTTCTGTCATAGGAGACATTCTGAGGACTTTTCACAATGTAACAGATAGAATATTTGGTTTTCAGTTGTTAATATAGCAAAAATCTGTCTTTTCTTGATTCTTAAATAAATAGAATGCATTTTAACTGATGCTTTTAGCTACCTGTCCTCAAATTTGGAACATGTTAAAGGTGCACTGTGTAACTTTTCAGGTGGAAGGTCTGCTATCTGCTTGTCTGCAATAAGATGTTCCACAATATGGTATTATGCTTCTCTATCTCCATAAATGCAAGCATGTGACACCATCAAGCCGAGTTACAGTTCAGATCTGTGGAGAGGTTCAAATGCATGCTTTTCAAGGTATTTTTGAGCTATAATGAAATTGATCCAAGATAGGTGGGACATTCTGGGCAAAGGAAGAATAATCTCCATAAGACAAGCAGGTGACAGACTCAAAAGTTACGCAATGCACCTTTAACCACTTCTCAATTTTGATCAAATAATTAATCTGATACAAATGAAGACTGTAGCATATGACTTTTTGAGCCACCATGCCTCTACTGTCCAAGTATCTGTTGTAACTGGCTGAATATTTGAAACCTTCTTAGCTTCTTTTAAGATGTGGTGTCTGTTTTGTGTAAACTCTACACTTAATGCCTGTACCCCCTCCCACAGAAAACTGCACTGTTGTAATGATAATCCCAATTTATTTTTGCCTATAAATGGCTATACTACCAGCTCGTACTTGTGTTTTATTGGGCCTGGGTGGATTTAGAAGCTTTAATGGCTGAACTGTGCAAAGGAAGTCTCACTGTCTGCAAGAAAACGCAATGTTTGTCCCAGCCTTTGATTACATAAGCAGAAGAAGGAGCACATTTTGTAATGCAAATTTAAAGGGCCAGTACCTGACTTTTTTCCCCATGTAGAAATGCAAAATATGTCTTACGTCAGTACAGATATATTGTATAAGCAGCTCTTGAGGTCAAAATACAGTATGTCCCTTTGTTAGAAAGTGTTAGAAGTGTATAGTCCGACAGCCAGGAAGTGTGTGTTAGCATCTTAGTTGACATTGAAAATATTGTTCCTCAAACCAGAGTCACTATCATATACATAAAGTTTCATGCAATGTCTTGCCCAAGTACACTAAAGTAAGTAGAAATCCAGATTTATCAACCTTTTGGATACATTATAACTGACCACAAATACACAAAAATACTATTTAATGCATGTATTAAAGTGGCTGTAGTTGATTTTTGTTTTACTCCAGTAAGTATAAGCGCTTAAGGTAGAAATGAGACCCCTGTGTGTTGTCTGCTTCTAATTATTAAGCATTTTATTGTCTAATAATGAGGAAGTGTGTGTTAGCATGGTAGTTATTTTTAGCTTTACTGCCAAGGCAAAACTGACTGGTTTCTGAGAGTTCTGAAAAACACTTATAAAATCATCACAGTCAGTAATTAGGGTGCTCTGAATGCATTTCAGTGAGTTAACTGAATAAGTTAAAGGAGAATTAACATTTTTTACAATCTGAGCCTTATTTTGGTAATAAAACAAGTTGTTTTACTCACCCATAGCACTTTGGTGTCATATGGAGCACTTCCAGAGATGTTTTAGATTAGCGATCTCCATAATGTGAGTTCTCGGGGCATGTAATATATGTCCCGAGCGATCTCCAAATAACACAAACTTTAGCACTTTTCAAATCATAGAAGCTCAATGTCTACACCTTCGTTTGAGTCAAAAGTGGCCTGTAATCCGAGATTTTCCATAGTTTCGAGTAGATGAGGACGCCAGAGCGCATGTGCGAAGTCACAGTTTATTTCACTCTCAGCTCCCGGGACCCAAACATGAAATGCAAAGCTGTAAATTATGGATAAATCTCGGATTACAGGCCACTTTTGACTCAAACGAAAGTGTAGACTAAGACATCGAGCTTCTATGATTTGAAAAGTGCTAAAGTTTGTGTTATTTGGAGACCGCTCGGGGCATATATTACATGCTCTATGCCCCGAGAACTCACATTACAGATATCGCTAATCTAAAACATCTCTGGAAGTGCTCCATATGACACCAAAGTGCTATGGGTGAGTAAAACAACTTTATTACCGAAATAAAGCTCAGATTGTAAAAAACGTTAATTCTCCTTTAAGTGAGATATAACACTGGACCTATGTCAATTTATTCAAATTAACTAGTTCTGTTTTTCACATTTTAAGACCAGGAACAGTGTTTGATTTCTATTACAATGAGCGTTTTTGCATAACTTTTGATTAACAGAACAATTAAAGCTGTGGTAGTCCATGCATGGATGAACTCGCTAATAGGGAATGGTGTGGCATCTGGTGTAGGGCTCAACAACATTTTGCAAACTATTAGAAATTGAAAAGCTGTTTGAGCTGGCAAAGAGCAAATGCTGCAATTATTTAGATATTACTGTCATCTACAAAGAACAAAATATCCTGTATTTATTTAGAAATCTTATTGTATCTGTAGTTTAAATCCCCACAAACATGTTCTACTGTAAAATGCATGGGATTCTTGTATTAATTTGTAACTTCATATTTCAGACTTCTCTCAAATGTTAAATCTCCTGGAATTGTTTACAAAGTCCACTCTGAACTGATTTTTTTTCTAAAATTGGTCATTCGTAAAACCAAATACACTCAACAAAAATACAAACGCAACACTTTTGTTTTTGCTCCCATTTTTACTGAGATGGACCCAAAGATCCAAAATTCACTCCAGATACACAACACTACCATTTCTCTCAAACATTGTTCACAAATCTGTCCAAATGTGTGACAGCGAGCACCTCTGCCCCGCCGAGACAATCCACCCCACCTCACAGGTGCGCCACATCAAGATGCCGATCCGACATCATGACCAGTGCACAGGTGCACCCCAGACTGCCCACAATAAAAGGCCACCCCGAAATGTGCATTTTTTTTTTTTGCTTTATTGGGGGTCTGGAGACTCAGAACCAGTCAGTATCTGGTGTGACCACCATTTGCCTCATGCAGTACAACACATCTTCTTCGCATAGAGTTTATCAGATTGTCAGTTGTGGCCTGTGGAATGTTGGTCTACTCCTCTTCAAAGGCTGTTATGGACGAAGAACACAGGTGCATTTTATTGATGGCATTTTGAATGCACAGAGATACCGTGATGAGATCCTGAGGCCCATTGTTGTGCCATACGTCCATGAACATCACCTCATGTTTCAGCAAGATAATGCACGGCCCCATGTTGCAAGGATCTGTACACAATTCTTGAAAGCTGAAAATGTCCCAGTTCTTGCATGGCCAGCATACTCACCGGACATGTCACCCATTGAGCATGTTTGGGATGTGCTTGACCGGCGTATACGACAGCGTGTACCAGCTCCCACTAATATCCAGCAACTTCGCACAGCCAATGAAGAGGAGTGGACCAACATTCCACAGGCCACAACTGACAATCTGATCAACTCTATGCGAAGAAGATGTGTTGCACTGCATGCATTTCACTTATTTATCTCCATGTAGACAACCATCAGGCCAAGTTACAGGCCAGATCTGTGGAGAGGTGACCCCCACTTACAATAAGAATAAAAAAAATTTTCTACTGTGGTACATTTCAGGCAAAAGAATAACTGACTGGTTGCAGACCAGGAAAGTTACATATTGCACTATTACCACTAAATACCTAAACCTTTGGCTAGTCCTATACCCTATAGGGAGGGCATCTGGTGTAAACTTGATTTGCTTTATTGGCCCTGTATGAATTTTGCCACTTTATTGTCTTTAACTTAATTTTCTTTAATGATTGAGAATTCCAGACAAAGCTTAACATCTCCATGGAAACAAGCAGATGGCAGACCCTTCAACAAAAAAAGTTACACAGTGCACCTTTAACCTTTGTGCCAGTTCTGTACCTGAATAAGCAGTGGGTCACGTAACATAAGAGATGGCATCTTATGTAAACTTTCTTTTTTTTTTCTTCTTCTTCTTTCCTCCTGCTGTGTGGATTTCACAGCTTTACTGTCTAAATGGTGCAAAGGAAGTGTCACAGTCTAGTCTTTGATTACATAAGCAGAACAAAATGCTAATAATAATATCTGTCTGGAGCTGTGGAAATGCAGAGTGAGGGTCTGGGGGATGCCATGTTCCTGTCCTGACACAGCTGCTGATGAGAACAAATTGCTCCCAGAGGTTTACAGGAATCTTCAGCTCATTCATCAAAGAATTACTACTCCTCATGGACGCCTGGTTTGTGTTAGGAAACAACCAAGGACACTGCAGTTTGAAAAGGGAGGATGGAAAATATTAAACTATCTCTACTGTTTGTGAGCAGGTTCATTTACAGTGGATAAAAAGTCTGCACATCTCTGTTCAAATGCCAGTTTTTTGTGATGTAAAAAATTACCTAAATTTTTTTTTTTTAACTTTTTCCACCTTTCATGTGACCTATAACCTGTACAACGCAATTGAAAAACAAACAGAAATCTTTTAGGGAGATGAAGTAAAAATAAACAACTGAGATAATGTGGTTGCATAAGTGTGCACACCCTTTTAGAACTCGGGATGTGGCTGTGTGCAGATTTAACCAATTCCATTCAAACTCATGTTAAACTGGAGTCAGCACACACGTAATTAAACAAACACACCAATTAAAGTGTCTCTGATCAACCCCACATAAAATTCAGCGGTTGTAGTCGGCTTTTCGTTACATTCTTGTAGCCACATCTTCCAGTACAAGCCGTCAGAGCGATCTCATTATTCAAAGATATCAGTCAGGTGAAGGCTACAAAAGAATTTCCAAGGAATTAAATATACAATGGAACACAGTGAAGACCGTTATCGTCAAGTGGAGAAATTATGGCACAACAGTGACATTACCAAGAACAAGTTCTTCCAAACTTCTTCATATGTCTGGGCTATGTCAAGAAGGAAGCCTTATCTTACAAAGAAAAACATCCAAGCCCGGCTTAAAGAGATAGTGCGTTTTTTGTTTTTTGTTTTTTTTATGTTAATCTGTATGGGTTTCCTTCTAAAAGTTACGTCTTTCTCCACTCGTATCACTACGCCCATGTTAACTCTATCAGCCTGTTCACTTGTAAACTTCAGCGTAGACATCCGCTGAAGGTGAACAGGCTGATAGAGTTAACATGGGCGTAGTGATACGAGTGGAGAGAGACAATACGCGAATGCGAAATACACTGCTGGATGTTTCTTGGACAACTGTTTCGGACGCAAATATATCACCTTTCTTACAAATGTTTTGTTTTGAGAAGAAAAACAAGCTTTATTTCATGTTCCAGGGAAGTTACCGGACCTACTTACGTGGGCTCCAGAAAGCGAGCTGAACCGGGATCAGCTGAGACTGTCAGAGGTAAGCCGGTGTCAACACACGTAACTTTTAGAAGGAAACCCATACAGATTAACATAAAAAAAAAACACACTATCCCTTTAATTTCGCAAAAAGACATCTGAAATCTCCCAAACACGTGTGGGAAAATGTGTTATGTGTTCTGATGAAACCAAAGTTGAACTTTTTGGACAAAAGGTATATTTGGTGGCGGTGGTGACTAGCTCTGGGGACATGGAATGTCACCTCGCTGGGGGGGAAGGAGCCTGAGCTTGTGCGGGAGGTTGAGCGCTATCGACTAGATATAGTCGGCCTGACCTCCACGCACAGCTTGGGCTCTGGAACCCAACTCCTTGAAGGGGGCTGGACTCTCCATTTCTCTGGCGTTGCCCGCGGGGAACGGCAGCGGGCTGGTGTGGGCCTGCTCATTGCCCCACAGCTTAGCCGAGTGTGGAAGTTCACCCCGGTGAACGAGAGGGTCGCATCCCTGCGCCTTCAGGTCGGGGACAGGTCTCTCACTGTTGTGTCGGTCTATGGGCCGAACAGCAGTGCAGAGTACCCGGCCTTCTTGGAGTGCCTGGGAGGGGTACAAGGGTATGTTCGAGCACAAGGGTGTCCACCAGTGCACGTGGCACCAGGACACCCTAGGACGGAGGTCGATGATCGACTTTGTTGTAGTGTCATCTGACCTCCAGCCTTGTGTCTTGGACACTCAGGTGAAGAGAGGGGCAGAGCTGTCAACTGATCACCACCTGGTTGTGAGTTGGGTCCGCTGGCGGGGGAGGAAGCCAGAAAGACCTGGCAGGCCCAAGCGCGTAGTGAGGGTCTGTTGGGAACGTCTGGCAGATCCCTCTGTCAGGGGCACCTTCAACTCACACCTCCGGGAGAGCTTCTCCCGGATTCCGGGGGAGACTGGGGACATAGAGTCCGAATGGGCTCTGTTCTCGGCCTCTATTGTCGATGCGGGCGCCCGTAGCTGTGGTCGTAAGGTCTGTAGTGCCTGTCGCGGTGGCAATCCCCGAACCCGGTGGTGGACACCGGAAGTAAGGGATGCTGTCATGCTGAAGAAGGAGTCCTATCGGGCCTTATTGGCTCGTGGGACTCCTGAGGCAGCCGATGGGTACCGGCGGGCCAAACGTGCTGCAGCCCGGGCGGTCGCAGAGGCAAAAACTCGGGTTTGGGAGGAGTTCGGAGAGGCCATGGAGGAGAACTATCGGACGGCCTCAAAGAAATTCTGGCAAACCGTCCGGCGCCTCAGGAGGGGGAAGCAGTGCTTCACCAACACTGTTTATGGTGGGGGTGGGGAGCTGTTGACCTCAACTGGGGATGTTGTCGGACGGTGGAAGGAATACTTTGAGGATCTCCTCAATCCCGCTGTCACGTCTTCCGAGGAGGAAGCAGAGGCTGGAGACTCGGAGGCGGACTCACTCATCACCCTGGCTGAAGTCACTGAGGTGGTTGGAAAGCTCCTCGGTGGCAAGGCCCCGGGGGTGGATGAGATCCGTCCTGAGTATCTCAGGTCTCTGGATGTTGTAGGGCTGTCTTGGCTGACACGTCTCTGCAACATTGTGTGGCGGTCGGGGACAGTACCTCTGGACTGGCAGACCGGGGTGGTGGTCCCTCTGTTTAAGAAGGGGGACCGGAGGGTGTGTTCCAACTATCGGGGAATCACACTCCTCAGCCGTCCCGGTAAGGTCTATTCCAGGGTGCTGGAGAGGAGAATTCGACCGATAGTCGAACCTCGGATTCAGGAGGAGCAGTGTGGTTTTCGTCCCGGCCGGGGAACACTGGACCAGCTCTATACTCTCCATCGGGTGCTCGAGGGTGCATGGGAGTTTGCCCAACCAGTCCACATGTGCTTTGTGGATCTGGAGAAGGCATTCGACCGTGTCCCTCGTGGGGTCCTGTGGAGAGTGCTCTGGGAGTACGGGGTTCGGGGCCCTTTGCTAAGGGCTGTTCGGTCCCTGTATGACCGGAGCAGGAGCTGTGTTCGCATTGCCGGTAGTAAGTCGGACCTGTTTCCGGTGCATGTTGGACTCCGCCAGGGCTGCCCTTTGTCACCGGTTCTGTTCATTATATTTATGGACAGAATTTCTAGGCGCAGTCAGGGGCTGGAGGGGATCCGGTTTGGGAACCACAGGATCTCATCTCTGCTGTTTGCAGATGATGTTGTTCTGATGGCTTCATCGAACCGGGACCTCCAATGTGCACTAGGGCAGTTTGCAGCCAAGTGTGAAGCGGCTGGGATGAGGATCAGCTCCTCCAAATCTGAGGCCATGGTTCTCGACCGGAAAAAGGTGGCTTGCCCTCTCCGGGTGGGTGGGGAGTCCTTGCCTCAAGTGGAGGAGTTCAAGTATCTCGAGGTCTTGTTCACGAGTGAGGGGAGGATGGAGTGTGAGATTGACAGGCGGATCCCTGCAGCGTCGGCAGTGATGCGGTCGTTGTACCGGAACGTTGTGGTGAAGAGGGAGCTGAGCCGAAAGGCGAAGCTCTCAATTTACCGTCAATCTACGTTCCTACTCTCACCTATGGTCATGAGCTCTGGGTAATGACCGAAAGGACGAGATCGCGGATACAAGCGGCCGAAATGAGTTTCCTCCGCAGAGTGGCTGGGCGCACCCTTAGAGATAGGGTGAGGAGCTCAGTCACACGGGAGGAGCTCGGAGTAGAGCCGCTGCTTCTCCACGTCGAGAGGAGCCAGCTGAGGTGGCTCGGGCATCTGTTCCGGATGCCTCCTGGACGCCTCCCTCGGGAGGTGTTCCTGGCATGTCCCACCGGGAGGAGGCCCCGGGGAAGACCCAGGAGGGACTATGTGTCCCGGCTGGCCTGGGAACGCCTTGGGGTCCCCCCGGAGGAGCTGGAGGAAGTGTCCGAGGTGAAGGAGGTCTGGGCGTCCCTGCTTAGACTGTTGCCCCCGCGACCCGGCCCCGGATAAGCGGAAGAAAATGGATGGATGGATGGTGGTGATGATGTTTAATGCGATATTGTGAAACATTCCAGACAAAGCAATAACAGCATTTGACAGAGCCTCCACCAGAAAAGTTACACAATGTATCTTTAAGTGATTCAATCGGTTTCTTTTTTCTTTTTTCTTTTTGTGTATTTTTGTATTTAGTTTGCTCAGTTGGATGTGAACTCAAATTAAATGTACTAAAACGTTTTAGCCATTTCAAAAGGTCTCACACCATAAAGAAAAGTACTTTTTACTTTTCAGTTCAGATCTAAAATATAGTGGAGTAGAAACTACAGATACCTGCTCTCAAATGTAGTGAAGCAAAAGTAGAAAGTATCCACTGTAAACTTGAATTAGTATTGTACAAATACCTAAAAATTGTACTTGAGTGTTGCACTTTCACTTTTAAACTTCATTACCTTCCACCACTGATGAAGACACATGCACTGATGGAAAACGAGCTAATTCAAAGTTGATTTCAAAACATCTTCTCTCATATGGTGAAGCATTTAAGCCTCCTCTACATACAGTATGTGTTAGGCATAGAGATGTATTGCATGCCAAAGGGACGGTCTGTTACACTAGTTTGTGGTTCTCTTTCCAAATTAGCTGAGCCCTGTGGAGCAAAGGAGCCCGCAGGGAGCCAGCCTGTAAAACGCATTATGCAAAGCTATAGTTTCCCTATGGCAAATACAGTGGGCACATGCAGGGTATAATGTGGGGTACTTTATGAATAGAAAAAAGTTGGGGTGTTGTTAAGTCTGTATTATTATATTACGCTTTTTTCTGATCTATGTTATAATGTTGTTTCTTCGTTACAAATATACCTGGAGTTCTGTTTTGTTTCATTCACGCATGTTTAAAGGTCCCATGGCATGAAATTTTCACTTTCTGAGGTTTTTGAATGTTAATGTGAGCTCCCCTACCCTGTTTAGGCCCCCCCATGGTTAAAAGTTGCGAAATGTCTAAACTGAGCATTTGCGATCCTTTTCTGCGTTACAAAAAATCGGAGCTCAAACGGGCGATTTTGAACAAGGCAAATGCAGTTCCACCCCCGTCTGTCTGTACTCAGCGTCTCTGTAAATCACGCCCAGAGAGTTTGGACTGCGAATGCGCTAGGCAATGCGAAATGCGTTTTTTTATTTGCCTGGAGGCACGTCCGAGTGTTTCTAGGCTCGGAAGTCATTTATCTGAGCCTCTGGACCTTTGAACAGCAGTGGTTTAATTTTATTTTCTGTGGAAATGTGTTTATTTTTCAATGGAACGCTTCAAATCTCTCCCCCCGTGCCAAAACACGGAAATGGATCAGCTGAGAGGTCTGAGGGAGAGCGGAGAGTTTGGCCACGCCCCCACCCTCTACTATAGGCCAGCTCTTTTCTCCTCATTTGCATTCAAGCAACAACGCCCAGAATAAAGTGTTTGAGAGAGATATTTATGACTCTTTCTCATCTTATCTCTGTTTCTCATGCACTGAGTGTTGATTTTGAAGAAGGATTCTTTTACAGTATTAGGGAACCATTAAGGAGCCATATAAAAGCATCAAGAAGTACCATGTCATGGGATCTTTAACACACAAACTCTGGTAATATAGGAATGCTCCAATGTGTTTTAAACTCCATACACCTTCACTAGAATCGTTTGGATCATTTATACCCCGGCATTGCCTGTCTTTAGAAAACTAAAAGTAAAAGTTCGCTGTTAACTTGAAAACTAAAACTATTAAATCATGTTTATATTTTGTTGATTACGTCATTTTTTTTATATGTACTCTCTTAATTGTATTCTTTGTACAGTGTCTTTGACTGTTTTAAAAAACACTATAAATAAAACACTATAAATAAAATGTATTATATTTTTTTATATTATTATTATTATTACCCCTTCAGGACATCACAAGGTGGAACAGAACATTTCAAGCTTTGGCGATGTAGATTTTTTTTTTTTTTTTTGTAAAGGTAAATATGTAAAAGATATATATTTTTTTTAAAGATGAAGGATTACTCAAACATGTGTGAACAAAACACAACTCCAGGTCTGTTTTTGAGGAGGGAACAAACATCATAACATGGCTTAAAGCTCACAAGAGTCAATTTTGGTAATATCTATACTCATAGATACTCTATACTTTTTCGTGACACTCTAAATAGATACTAACTGCTGGAAACACATTATAACAAAGCACTCCACATGTCCATGGTAGTTATTTTAGGCCATCACCGTGGATATTCACATTGTTGCCATGGCAATGAAAGGATGTAGACTTCAGACAAGAGCGGGGACAGTGGATGTACAGTGGCAGGTTTTTGTGGGGGCAGAGAAGAATGCAGAATACAAAGAAATGTTAATATAAAAGCTTTTGCGTGCCTTTTATGGAGAGTAAATTACCCAGTGAGCTGTACTTTGTAATAGGAGGGCGGCTGTTAAAGTCTGTGGTATGTTGTTATGGAGAAATTAGTTCAAATACAAATAACAGCAACTGAGTAGACGGTTAGGCTAGGTTTGGCTTCAAAACGGCAAATTTCGCCGAAAGGTGAGCGAATTTCATGCCTGTCCATCACATAAAGTCCCAGTATTATCCTAACAGTACTACCTGCTTATACAGTACCTGCTGTGCCTGTGCTACACTTAACTGGTCACTCTGTCCCTCGGGTTCCCTCGGGTTCCCTCGGGTTCCCTCGGGTTCCCTCGGGTTCCCTCGGGTTCCCTGTCTACAGTCTCGCCACCTTCAGCCTGGGCTGCAGAGGACATGGAGGCTCCAGCAGCCCCTCCAGAGAATATGTCCCTTACTTTAGAACATTTTGCAGTGTCTAGCGAGATTTTTTAAAAATCTTTTAAATCTTTTAGCTCGCAACTTCTCCACACCCCCTTTCTGCCGCTTCTCCATGTTTCCACACTCAACACTGAAACTGGCGGAGATCAGTGCAGAGAAAGGGGTGGGACCGCTCTTGTAAACTTCTATATCCTGATTGGTTTAGTCCACTGTCTATATTGAAGATGGACCAATGAGCCACCTCCTCTAAATTGTGCCAGTCTCTAAGTAAAAAAAAAAACAGCATCAGCCCCTAGGACTGTTGGCCCACCGGGAAAATGCCCGGTATGCCCGATTACCAGTCCAGACTGGAGGAGATGAGGAGGTTGGAGATGGTCACTTCTCCACCGGATGGCCCTAAGGCAGCTGCGGCTCTACATGAATGGAAAAGTACAATAATAATGTCAGAGTTTTGTTATAATGATACAATTGTGTAATTAATTTGTTTAAACTGTCAGAAAGCAGATGCTTTGGTTTATGGTTACTGTAACGAACAGGCCGTTCGTTACTGAATGAGTATCCACACATGCACTTTCATAGACTTTGCACTTTATATATATTTACATTGCACCTTTAGAGCACGGAGCACTTACAAGATACGCTAATTTGCACATATAAGATTGCACACATTTGTATTGTTTTAAAGTATTTATTGAAAACATTTTTAGCGTTTGTCACGGAGTCCGGTCGGGCGGGTGCTTCCGGTAGTGGTGGCCGCTGGTCTGTGGAGACAAACAACAACAATCAATGTGCAATATGTGCCACTTTTTAAATTAGTTGTGTCTTGTGTGTGTTTGCGTGTGTGGGATGTGGATATTTTAAAGTGTGAAAGTGGTATGCGTGGGTTGAGTTGTGGTTTTACTTACCTGTGTCTCATGTCCAGGTGTCTGGCCAAAAGATTCCCCGGGGGACCAGACACCGTTTAAGAGTTCCGGGCCAGCTCAAGACAGCGGACATCGGGGGGAGGAAATGCCACCTATTTTAATTGGGTTTATTCATTTTATACTTTATTAGGTGTTTGGTTTCTAAGAGTTTATTTTTGTATGTGGGTTTTATATGGTTTATTTGATGATGGGTATTTTATTGGAGGATTTTAACTTAGTTTTAAACAGCTAATGTTAATTATACACCCCTTGGAGTTTTTATGGTTTTACCCAGCAGTATTTAAGCCACCTGTATCCTATCATTGATTGCTCTGCTGCTGGAGAAGAGCCACGCTCCTATCCTCCTTGCACCTTAATTTATTTTGCACTGCACTTTGCACGTGAGCACTTTATATTTTTTGTGCAAACTGAAAAAAAACATTAAAAACTGTGGACCACGTCAACCCTGCCTCCAGTATCTGTTTGTGGAACTCACTGCAATCCAGCCGCTCTACCCGTCTTGGTCACAGTTATCTTTCATATGAAATAACTTTGTTTCTATCAAGACAAAAAATAGTCATATTTCAGTCACAAAAGCCACCACAGTCAACTTCTTTTCCTAACAGAAGATTGTAAGATTTGATGTTTGTGGATTTTTCTATTCTCCGTCTGAAATTGTGACATCAAATTATGAAATGTTGTGAACCCAACCAAACCCACCCCATCCTAACTGAAATCCACCAAAGGATAACCCTTTCTTGCATTGTGAACACATATGTTGCCTAAGTTTAAGTGGGTCAACTGGAGGGAAAACAGACATTTTCACCCCTAAAAGCATGCTGGCCACATACACAGCCCTGTAGTTGCATTCTCTTGCTGGTAAATGGCCCTGTGATATCCTGTTGCAGAAACAAGATGGCAGCTCCCAGTTGAAGCATGTGAGATTGACTTTCCCATATGTCAAGTGCAATAATTCCTCCATGGAGAGGAAAATAAAGGGACAATCTATAATAGTTTAGTAAAATATTTGTTTTAGAACATGGTGAAGTAGTATTTGGTGATTTTCAAAGAAAAATAAACAAACCAGGAGGTATTTTATCGACTGACCACATATGTGGCCACTATGCATATGCATAGAGCTGACCTTTGACACATATGTACATATATGTGGCCAGTATGCATGTAAGTTTTTGTGTACTGTATTAAAGTAATGATATAGTAATAAACTTTCACTCCACACATACATTGATGAAGCAGCTATAGTATGAAAGTTTAGGGGTACATTTTATTGCTATATATATATATATATATATATATGCACAAAATATGATGTATAATATAATAACAATCTCTATCTGTTTGAATTGGCTAAACAAGCAAACACTACTGAAAGTTGACAAAATGTTGGTGAAGTTCACAGAATATCAGTGTTACAACAATAAATAATAAATATTTAGCATTTTTGACATTTTTGACATAATGGCACCATGCATTAGCTGCATGGTGGCAACATATGTGACACCCCTAAAACCCCTTAATTTAAAAAAAAAAAAAAAAGTATGGGGTATGTCTAATAATGTTAAAATACATGTTTGATTGGAATTTGGCAGCTCTGGTACAAAAAACTTTTTTCTATGCAAGAAAGGGATAACATTATATAAGCTAAACACTAAATAGTTTTTTTTGGGTAGTTTTGAGCTTGTCTTCTTCTTGATGCCTTTACCTGCTGTGTACCCCCTCCACCTCCCCCTCTCTGCTGCCCCCTGTCTCCCGGATCTTTTTGTTATTCTAAATACAGATGCTGGTGGTTTGTCCACAGGGGCAGTGCAGTGATAAACAGAAAAACAGCAGGCATCTAAAGGGAGCTTCCTCTCTCTCTCTGTGCTCTACTGTCACCTACGCTCTGAACCAGGACAGGGGCGACTCAGAGGCAAAAGCTCCAGAAAAAACATAGTAAAGAGTAGAGACAAAAACTGTAAATGAATAAGCTCAAAAAGTCTATCTGTATAGAATTACATACTTCAAAATGCAAATATAATGAGACAGAAGATCAGTATATAACAGAATATTATAATAACAAAGAGCAATAATAAATTCTAAATAAGCAATAATAGCGACTGGTGTCAAATAAGGCATAGTTATCTACTTTACTTGACTGGTTTTGGGCTAATTAAATGCAATTTGTCACATTCATTTTAGAAAATCTCCATTTAGTGAAAGCAAAAATAGAACAATAATTACCATTTATTTTACTAAAAAACGGAATAGCGGAGGATTTTATTGGGTTATCTAGAATGTTCTACAGTATTGATACTTTGCAGCTGATGCCATCAACGTTCTCTGGGGGTGTGATGCTAACAGTAGGCACTGCTCTGTCTGATGCTTTGTTAGACTTTCAGGTGAGCTATAGACCAGATCTGTGAAGACATGTATGTATTTTTGAGCAATGAACACCTGTGATTGCAAAGTGGCATATTTCTATTTCTGAGATGCCATTGTCTTGTAGATAATTCAAATAATTCAGAAAATATTTTGTGTGTCATTTTTTTTTTTCCATAATTTACAACCCCATTCATTGGTTAATACATATAGGGGTAGGGAAATACATGTTATTTAAATTTTTACCTACTCCTTTTGGGCGCCTCAGCTCTATATGTACTGAACTCAAAATTCATTTACTGTAATGTATGGAAAATGATTATCAAATAAATAAATAAATAAATATGAATACAAATTCTCGTATCCTCTGTTTCCCATTTCCTGTTTTTCCGGTCAGTACAGTACAGCTCTTATTGATCCTTGGTGCAGAGCAGACAGTGTGTAGTCTGCTAATGCACTCTGCTAATGGAAGCATGTGTCCGAACCTGTGTCAGCAAAGTGGACTGTTTTATAACTGACATCCACCAGACACAGCCAAGCACTGAGGCTGCAAAAGAGACATTAACTCCTGATAATTGGCAGGATGTGCTTGTGTTAAAATCTACTCTGACACTAAGAAATGCAAAATGATTTCTGTGCAGACAATAGCATAAAATCAGCACTTTGTGACAAGATCAATTAGAATCTAAACCTAAGGCAAGAAGAAAAGAAGAAAGAGAGAGTCTCATATATATGTTACATCTATACAATGCAACTAAAAGTGGTTGTTGGTTATTTAATCGAAAATAAACTTGAATCAAAAATAACAGAACAGTGCAGGAAAGGCTTATGAGTGACCGTCCTCTTAAAATAATTGAAATTAAAAGGCGAAACAAACAACTCCCTCCCCAGCTCACCCCCAGGCATTTAACACACACGCAGATAACACACAAACACACACATGGATCCAGCTAGAAAAAAGGGGAGGAAAATGGCACGTGAGCTATATTTATTATTATTATTAATAATAATTAAAGGGTCCATGTTAAGCTACTTTTTGATCTGTGTTATAATGTTGTTCGTATAGTGTACCTGGAGTTGTTTTTTGTTTCATTCACATGTTTGAGTAACCTTTATTATTAGACTGAGTTCTTCTATCAACACTCCACTACTCCACTGTGTTTTTAAACTCCATACACCTTCACTGAAATCATTTGGATAATTTCAGGCCTGGAATTGACAATCTCTGTTGAATATTAGGTCAAAGGTAGCAGTTTACTTGAAGAGTACCACTACATTACATCACAAGGTGGAACCGTGCATTCTGGTTGGAAGTAGCTGAATGCGTATACTGAAAAAACATATTATTTTTCATCTCTAGTATGTATCATCTCTGTATTTAGAATACAGTAGGCCTAGTCTGACTGGACCATGTAACAGAATAAGTTACAACATTTTAACATTTTAAATCAGGTATTCAGTATTCTATAACTAAATACATTTTACATATTCTCCCAGTCACTGAAGATAAGGTATGTTTAACTGTCTCCTTCTGGAAGTTGGTCCTTGATCCAAACCTGTCAAGGCTAGTGGACCCATCTCCAGACCTTGAGCTAGTCTTGATCCAGACTGCCTTAGCTGGAGGACTTTGTCTATTGCGCATGTCTTGGATTAATGGGGGTACCTGGAGAGCGCATATAAACCCACCCAGACACAAGGAGAATATGCAAACTCTGTACCTGAACCAGTGACCTTCTTGCTGTGAGGTAAGGGTACTGACCACTCTGCCACCACGGCTTTGCATCAAATAGTCTGATAGAATAAATACAAGTTGGAGTTCGAGATAACGGTTTAAATTCAGCCAATAGTAAATTGTAATGTTTTCTTATATGGTAATATCTGATTTAGTATTTGTATAAATTTAAATGTGGAAATGTGGAGTGTGATGTTTTCAGATGAAAGAATGGGAGAATGCATGGTTTGATGATAAATGGATGGACACTTGGATGTATTTTAATAGTCTGTTAACCTGCCCGGGGACTGCAGATGGAAACTAGCTTTGGCTAAATCTGGTGTGAAGCATCTCTTCTTACATCAGATTAATGTGTTTGCACATGGCCCCTGTTAAAAGAAATTAATAAACTAAAAAAAAAAAAAAACAAGAACTAAACAAAAATAGTTTTGGACACCCCTGAATCCTGAAAATCAAATATACTATTTTGTACAGCAGACTCTGTCTTGCTTTCATACCATTAGCCAGACCAAATACCTTTAGGATCGACTCTGGTGGGAGTGGTAATGGAGAGATCTGTAAAGCCTCAACGATCCACAGACTTTATTTGTTAAATTACAGAAGCCAAATACGTAATATAAAAGTAAGTAAGTACTGAATGGATCACTATTCACTGTAGCAAACAGCTTCTTATCAATGACCCTCTTTTCATAAACAATTTGGTTCCCAGACTGACAGGAATGTGCTCAATCTCCACATCCCCAGTGCTGGTAGCTTCTGTAGGCTGTTTTTACGCCAGGGGTCCCTCTCCAGACCAGACCTCCAGAGAAACAAACACAGGGGCAGGACCAGGCCACGATGTTCCCACAGAGTGATGTCACTGGGGGGTCACGGGCGCCAGGGGGTGCAGGAGAATGTGGTGAGTTGCCAAAGTTATACTACCCCAATGGGACACAGACATCTGGTTAGGGTTAAAACGACATGGGCGTGTGTGTGTGTGTGTGTGTGTGTATGTGTGTGTGTGTGTGTGTGTGTGTGTGTGTGTGTGTGTGCTTTCCAGGATCATAGTATGCAGGGCAGGTTGATGTAATTGATACTGTTTAGTTTAGAGATGCACTGATCCAGCTATAATACCGATATAGTAGATACTTTGGCTTTAAAGCCCCAGTGTGTAGGATTCGTGGCGCATAGGTGGATGGTGCTATTGCACTTTCTGTTTTAGCTACGGCAGACCTCGAGGGTCACCCGAGCGCGCCGTAACGAGCCGCGCGCCGCTACTGTATAAATAAAACGCGGTCCCGTTTTTTTTTTTTCTCATGAAAACACACATTCCCGATCATGTACCATGACACTCCACACATCAAATGAAACCTTACAGTCTCCTCTTTTTGACTATGCAATTCATTTCCCTGCAAAACAATCACTCCCCGAGCACATGGGGCTTTTATATGGAAAAGCACAAAACGAGGTTAGCTTACCTTAGAATGCTTTGCACAGGTCAAACTCTGTATTTCACCATAAACTTGCTCTCAATTTGTCCGTAAGGATCCAGCGAATAAAATCCAGTAAAACAATTTAGTCCAAAACACGTGTTAGATCCATTACAACGTCTGATCCGGCAGCATGCTTGTGTTGTTTACCCAAAACCACGAGCCTTGCAGAAGGCGAAGGCGGAGCCCAAATGTCCTTCTGCGGCTCTCGTATTCAAAATGGCTGCCTCTGCATGGGGAAGATCCCCCTTTTATGTGACTATATCTAAGTCCAAAAGAATACTTTGATTTCATGATGGAAGTGAAAAGGCTTGGAAAACAATGTATTTTTGAATGGGTATCTTCAATTTCAGTAAAAATCTTACACACTGGGGCTTTAAGTATCTGCCGATATCCGATATTAACCAGTGTAGTGACTGAGAATGGCATTTTTCCTCAAAACAGAGTTAACTTGTTACAAAACTGATCTTGTAGTGTTATGTAGGTAGATAGATAGATAGATAGATAGATCCAAATGTGTAAATACAGAACAGCTTAGTGTAAATGGGCCAAACACGACCAGTAAATAGCCTTATTACATCGATGTATATGTCTAATCAGGATAATGGCAGAACTGATATTTGGAAGTCGGCTCCAATATCCAGTGTCAGTATTGGATCGGTGCATCCCTAATTTAATCTCTCATATTTGGGAATATGTAATGATGGTAATAGAATTTTATAGCCCAAAATAAACATATTGATTAGAAATGCAACAACAATGATGATATGATCCTATACTTTTTGCCATCAGTGTCTTTACCGGTCACCTTATATTTTCAGAATAACAAGATGCTGAATAAAACTAAAATAAATAAGTGGTGCATATTTAGATTTAAGCAGATTAACTATTATTGATTTCTTTACAACTTTTGAAACGAGCCTTTTATTTTATTATTTCCTCCCCATATTAAGTATATTGTTGGCTAACATTCTCACACTGAGCACCCCATAGTCTTGAGTGTAAAGCAGAGGGGATTCTGTCCACATTGACGTGGCTGATACAGTGGTCTCTGGAGTCCATTACGGTTTCTTCAGTCATGGTTTAAAGACATGTAACACACCATAAAGCCTGGTCCTGACACAGCTCATCTCCTGGTCATGCTCGCTCAGTGCTCATTCAGATCTGCACTTACACTGGAAACTACTGCCCCATGCATCCACTTCAACAGAGCTGACCTGTGAAAGACAGAGTTGCAATGAGAAAGACTGAAAAGGTGCACTATGTCCGTCTCTAATGTGCCTTTCGTGTTTTTTGTGAGTTTTCCATTTTGTGAGTTTTCCATCTCTTCTTCTTCTGCTGTTCTCTAGAAGCTAAACCGTTTTACAGCCAAATAAACACAAACCACCTAAGCCATCTTCTTCGTGTCTTCTTCATCTTCTAGTTTGTTTTCCCCCCGAAAACCTTGAATACAATTTATAATATATTAACCTGAAGGTGCTGTACTTGATTTCTTTTGCATGTCTTAAAAACATGAAAAACAGGACTAAACAGTTTGCAGTGATCTAAGGTTATTCCTCACTTAGCTTACGCATTCAGACCATCCTAATCATAAACTCTTAGAGACTAGTGCTGAGTTTTGTGGTGACAGTAAAGCCAACAACAAATAGCATGCTAACACGCTCTTCCAGATTATCAGACAATAAAACACTTTATAATTAGATGCAGACAATACATGGCAGACTTATTTGGACCTCAAGAGCTGCTTGTACAATATATCTGTACTGAGGTAAGGCTAATTTTGCTCAGAAAAACAAAACAAAAACAAAACAAAAAACCGACACAGGCCCTTCAAGCAACTATGCTAGATGGCCCTCTACGTGCTAATAAATGTATAATTTAATGTAAACTTGTTTGTTATTTTTAGATGTCTGACTCAAGATTTTACTTCTTTTGCTGATGCTGTTGTGACCCCAGAAGAAAATGTATACAGTCAATGTTTTTTTTTTTTTTATTATACATAACCCAATTTAAAGGAGAATTAACGTTTTTTTTTACAATCTGAGCCTTATTTCGGTAATAAAACAAGTTGTTTTACTCACCCATAGCACTTTGGTGTCATATGGAGCACTTATGCTTTAGATTAGCGATAATATATGCCCCGAGCGGTCTCCAGATAGCACAAACTTTAGCACTTTTCAAATCATAGAAGCTCGATGTCTTAGTCTACGCTTTTGTTTGAGTCAAAAGTGGCCTGTAATCTGAGATTTATCCATAGTTTCGAGTAGATGAGGACGCCAGTGCGCATGTGCGGAGTCACAGTTTATTTCACTCTCAGCTCCCGGGACCCAAACATGAAACGCAAAGCTGTAAATTATGGATAAATCTTGGATTACGTTTAAATTTCTCACCAATTTAAAAAAAAATAAAAAATAAAAAATAAAAAATAAAAAATAAAAAATAAAAAATAAAATAATAATAATAATAATAATAACAATAATAATAATAATAATAATAATAATAATAATAATAATAATAATAATAATAATAATAATAATAAAAATAAAAATATAGCCCTCTTATCATTACAAAACAAACACAGATGAAGTCTGTGAACCCAGCTCTGCATCCACTGGTCAATGACAGTCAAATGAGGAACAGATTGTCACTGGACACAAAACCCTGCTCCAATTAGACCATAATAGAGTTTTTTTCTAGTGAAAGAAGGCCATTGAAGAGAGACACTTTCACTCCACTAGCCCAGAACAAGCATGCATTGTAACACATAGACTCAGGGCATTTTACGCACTCAAGCAGACAGAATAAAACAGGGCACAAGACTGGAATTTTTAACCTACAAACACATCCACAAACATATCCACAAAGGGCTTTCTCTTGCACTCATTTGGGGTTTGTAATAATATTGTCGTTTGTAGATGAGAGGGGCAAAATGAGATGAGCAGTAGGAGAGGAGGTTTGGCGCTGGGGGGAATGAGAGGGGATGGGTGACCTGGTTGTATTGGACTTTTGCTCAACATGAAATAAAGATATATGGACCGTGAATGGAGTGTGCATAAAGGAAGAATCTAGGGTAAGGAGATGGTCATCTTTCCATGAGATCATACAAGAAGAATACACTGCAAAAAGCAATATCTAGGTAAGTTAAAATGACTTAAATTGAGAACATTTTCCTTTATTTAACTCGACAAGTAAAATTGTTTTTCTTAATTCAAGCAAAGGAAGCAAATTCAAGCAAAGGGTTGTGAAAAATGTATTTTCATATTTCAAGAACAAAAAGTCTTGTTCCACTGGTAGATCATTTTACTTGTCAAGTTAAATGTACTCAAATCATGATAGAACTTGCAGTATAGTTCAACGTTAGGCAGGAAAGGACTGGCATTCTGTGCATTCTGGAAAAGTCCAGAACGGCCGTCCGGTCTACGGTCTTTTTTTTTTTTTGTCGACTGGCCCTGTTCAATAACTATCTATTTAACACCTAACAGCCAGAGGGCACTAATACAATAATTTGTTAATTAGTCAAACATAGGCCTACATTCTTAAAGTCATAAAATCTACAAAGAAGAATCAAAATGGCAAGGAAGAAGCGCAAGGAGAAAGGTGGATGGCAGAAGCTGAGAGACAAGAGAGCAAAGTTATTGGAAAACGAAGCATCCAAATGTAGAAAGCTCACAAAGCTTTTTGGTCAAAGTGATGCCACCAGCACCACCAGCACCACCAGCACCACCAGCAGCAGCAGCAGCAGCAGCTGCAGCAGCAGTAGTAGTAGCAGTAGTAGTAGTAGTAGCAGTAGTAGTAGTAGTAGTAGTAGTAGTAGTAGTAGTAGTAGTAGTAGCAGTAGTAGTAGTAGTAGTAGTAGTAGTAGTAGTAGTAGTAGTAGTAGTAGTAGTAGTAGTAGCAGTAGTAGTAGTAGTAGTAGTAGTAGTAGTAGTAGTAGTAGTAGTAGTAGTAGTAGTAGTAGTAGCAGTAGTAGTAGTAGTAGTAGTAGTAGTAGTAGTAGTAGTAGTAGTAGTAGTAGTAGTAGTAGGCCTAATGTGGGAGAGGAGAGGGAGGGAGAGACAAGGGGATCTCCACCAGAGTACCTGCCAGAGGAAGAGGAGGTACCGGTAAGTGAGAAGGACAAAACAGCAGGTTACAGTTTAGGCTCCTCATTGACCCTCTGATTGTCAGCTTCTATTAACTTGATTTGCATTGTGATGATGAGAAATAGTGCTTTTTGCTGTCAAAAGAAACACGCAGCTAAGAAAGCACACGAAATGACCGCAGTTTAATTGCGCCATAAGTTCATTTCTGCTACAGTAGGCCACCTATAACCAACAAGCCTGCAGCAGTGATAACTTGTAATGGGAAAAATGCAAAATCTTTAATTTAATCACAGTAAAGGTTGAAATGAGGTTACATTATACTCTCAAACAATGTTCATACACTATGTTGAATAAACACTCAAAAAAAGTTCCTGAAAAAAATTGTTAATATGTGTGTGTGTTTTCAATTATGAAAAAATAAATAAATATATATATATATATATACATATATATAATTAATTAATATAATAATAATAATCATTGCATTTATCTAGTGCCTTTCAAGAAGCACTTTACAGTTCCTTCACTCCACACTCTCTCTGGACTGCACCACTGGATCCTCTGACCACCACCACCATCACTCACGCTCCACTTTCATACTAGGCAATGTGGGTGAAGTGGTCTCTCATCCAAGTACTAACCAGGCCAGGCCCTGCTGAGCTTCTGAGATCTGATGGGATCAGACTTTGACAAGCAGGTATGGCCACAAATGATTGATCAGTGTTACTGTTAATTGTATACTGAATATACACTCACTAATATGTGAGTGTATATTCAGGTGGTGGGCCTATTTGGGAAAAAAGTCAAGGGCCATTTTTTGGTGCCAGTCCGTCCCTGACGTAATATTTGGGCATTAGTAAAGAAAAGTATACATTTAATTTGAATATCTGTGAGAAAAAATGCCTTGTTTTCTAGAATATCAACAATATCCAATATATGGTAGGGGATTATAAATGTACAGAAATAACCCTTTTTAAACTATGGACCACGTAAATCTGATGTAATAAATGTTTTTTGGTATTTACTGCTGCCTGCTTCAAATTATTAAGCATTTTAATGTCCGATAATCAGGAAGAGTGCTGTTAACAAGCTACTAATTAACATTACATCAACTGCAAAAGTCCAAGCCTCTGAAGACTGTGTGAAACATGCTTATAAAATATCGTGGAGAATGATTAGCACGCTGTGAATGCATAAGGTAAGTGAGGAATAAGTTTGGACTGCAAAACTGCAAACTTTTTATAGATGTTTCACAGGGGGAAGCCCCTTTTAATCATTCCAATCCGAATCTGTTTTCTGTCATTACTCTATCATATTCTGGATCCTTATTCCAAACTACAGGTCCTTGAGTCTAATGAGATCAATCAGAAGCAGATTTACTGTGTTTACTGTGTGCAGAGGGAAAGTCAGGCTGAGAAAGTGAAGGCACGTCTCTTTAAATCCTCTGAACAGAAGGGCCCCTGAGTGAGGTTCAGAGGTCAGATACTCCCTTCCAATCCAATCCCACAACCCGATACACTGTCTGCATAGCTACTACTGCTGCATGCCAAGTCAATTAGGAATACAAATTTGTTACACTGCAATTAAAGGTGCACTATGTAACTTTTCCAGTGAAGAGGTCTGAAATCTACTTGTCACTGGAGATGTCAATATTCTTTCATCGAACGGGCTCACCTCTCCACAGATCTGACCTGTAATGTGGCTTAGTGGTGTCATTGTCTTGTAGTCATGGAGATGGATAGGTTGGATAGGTTGGGGCGGCAGTAGCTCAGTTGGTAGAGCGTTTGTCCACTGATCCAAAGGTTGGCGGTTCAAATCCCGCTCTTGACATAAGCAACATCAGTGGTTGAGCGGTCAGATCCACTGACCCACAGGTTGGCAGGTGTGATTCCAGCTCCCACAGATGAATGCTGCCGTTGTGTCCTTGGGCAAGACACTTAACCCACCTCGCCCCCAGTGTCTGCGTACACTGGTGTGTGAATGCGTGTGTGAATGGGTGACTGGTTCCTTGTTGTAAAGCGCCTTGAAAGGTGGAAGGTGGAAAAGCGCTGTATAAAGATGTGACCATTTACCATTTACCATAATGTGTAAAACATTCCAGACATCTCCATGGAAACAAACAGGTGTTGGATCCCCCTTCCTGAAAAGTTACCGAATCTTTAATTAGAACTCTGCATTAGCGTTAACTGTGACAGTGGTGCAGTGGGTTATGTTCACCCACCAACCAGATAACCCCCGGTTCAAACCTCACATAAGAGTCTGAACTGTTTTTAATGCACAGTTGGTGCTATATGCTAATTTATAGTATTATTAGTCTTCAGAATGGATTTTATTACTTTTGAAAAACAAAACATAATACAGTGGTACCTCACCTTACGAAATTAATTCGTTCCAGAAGTGGTTTCGTAACGTGAATTTTTTGTAAGTTGAGTAGCTATTTCAATGGAAAAGGCCTGATTCGTTCCAAGTTTTTTTTTTTTATAGTGTAACTTTTTTTTATAGTGTAACATTTGTGTTCTGCATCCTGATTGGAATAAACCAGGTCTAGACCAGAACTAAACCAGGTCTAAACCTGGACTGGACCTGGACTAAACCAGGATTATCCCGGGACATGGCAGTGCCGTTGGAGGAGCGCGTTGCTCGTGTCTCTGCGCTCCTTGCGCGTTCCGCGCTAGAGCTAAGAGGCCGAGAAAGACGCTCTTTCAGCGGGAATAAGAGCGGGGCGGGCTCTGCTTCTATGTGACTTTCAGAGCCGGGGGGCTGACACTGTGAGCTGCGAGCCGCGCGGGCCCGCGGCCCCATCCCGCGCCGTGTCGCTTTTTGATCCTTCGATGTCGGCTCTTCCTATCATTGTGAAGCAGAATTCACCAAGCGTTGGGATTGTTCACTCACTAAGGGAACGTGAGCGGGGTTTAGACCGTCGTGAGACAGGTGAGTTTTACCACACTGATGATGTGTTGTTGTGTCTCCGCTCCCATCGCACTTTCGGCGCTATATTGAGCCGTGTCTACCCCACCTTCACTATCAACACATTCCATTGAAAATCTATGAGTGTTTAAGAAATGCGAGAAAAGCGTAGAATATGTATGGTGAGGCATTTACAGCCCTAAAACATGTAGAACAATTGCAAAATACAAAGTTGTCCTACCTCGTGGACCTCTCCCACCGCGGGCCACCTCTGGAACCTAACCCCGTGTGTGTTGATAAAGTGTAGTTACGTTTCGGGGCGTGCATCTGAGCGCGCATTAATTGAATTTTTGAGATTTGTTGTTTTTAAAGTGCTTTATAAAGAAAGTTGGATTGGATTAGAGATTTCGCGTTTCGTAACTTGAAATTTCATTCGTATCTAGAGACCAAAATTAGACACGAAGGCGTTTCGTAACTTGAAATTTTCGTTTGTTGGGTCATTCGTAAGGTGAGGTACCACTGTATTATAATATGGGTTCACATTATAATATGTGTATAATGTGACTGTTGCTTGCTGACTTGCGGAAATTCAAGTCAAAACGATGTGATTTCTCTGCAGATTTTCCCTTTTATTTGAACTGTTTTACATTTTTTACACTGCACATTCTTTGTAATGGATAGCGTCGACTTAGTACTAGCTGTTGGAGGTATGCAGAGTGCTTTTCTTTTGTGGAGAGAGCTGTGAGCCTGCCACAGTCGAAGCTTTATAATAATCTGTGCTTCAAAGGCATCAGGAGCCAAAACATTCTGACCACTGAGCAGTTTAATACAAGCCGATCAATACAAGATTTACACTGTCAATCTCAAGGGGACCGCAAACTCGAACAATACTGAAATAAACTTATTTTTATTCTCCATTTCAAAATAACGTAATGTCTAATGGAGCTCTCATACA
This sequence comes from Paratrypauchen microcephalus, assembly GCA_036785185.1. NCBI lineage: Eukaryota > Metazoa > Chordata > Actinopteri > Gobiiformes > Gobiidae > Paratrypauchen > Paratrypauchen microcephalus. Next base: position 2,745,968 of record JAVJIX010000131.1, read on the forward strand.
ACCACAAACTATAGTAATTATGCCTTATGCACTGTCTGCACTGTCTTTTTTAACTCCTATTTTCTTAGTTTGTTTTATTTATTTTTGGAGTATCTTTAATTTGTAATCATGTATTTTATTTATTCTTTTATTCTACATTTTATTTGATTTATTACTTTTATTATTATTTTTTCCTTTTGTATGTGTGTTAGTTTCATCATGTCTTTGTTTATTTTCTTATTATTGTGCTGTACACTCACAGTTAGCCCCTCTGACCACCTCTAATCATTCACACACAATGTTCATTTTCATTTGGGTGAAGTGTCTCACCTAAAAACACAACAAATGTATGCACTATTGTCACTGCTTCCCTGTTACAGTATTTCCAGTGGTCTCCTATCCCAGTGGACCTGACCCTGTTTATCTCCCAAGATCAGACGAGACTGGGCATGACAAATCAATAAAACAGGAAATGGTTTATTTATACAATCACTTATAAACGTTCTAAAGCAGTTCTGATTTCTTTCTTGCTTTCTTTCCCCATTCATTTGATCCAACCACTTCCAGATGATAAAACAACAGCTGTAGTTAAAACACTGCAGATGTACAGGTCTGTTTTCAAAGATAACCTCTTTCTGTCTTTCTGTGTCTAATATTTCTAGGAAACAGCCGGAATTGAGTGTGTTTTGTTAGTGACACAGGAGAAATTCTTCTCTGCATTCAACCCATCCTGTTATTAGGAGCAGTGTTCAGCACATTACTGCACCCGGGGACCAGCTCCATGATCTTCTTGCTTCGGTTTGGTCAGGAGGATTGGTCAGCTGGAGGATTTTACCTGGAGCATGTTTTGGGTTGATGGGGGAAACCGGACTGCCTGGAGGAAACCCACCCAGACACGGGGAGAACATGCAAACTCCACACAGAAAGACTCGGGCCAGACCATGCACGCAAACTCCACACAGAACACACACACGACCCGGGGATCGAACCTGGAAGCCGCCACCGTGCCGCCACCGTTATGTTTAGTTTTATTATGAAATGTTAGCAATTGTTAACTTTAAAATTCCGTAAAGTTGTATATATTTTATAAAGTCCCAGACATTGTTATCACACTTATTCAAGGCACTGTGGAAGCATCTACTTCAGGGACACACAAGCCATTTGCAATATACTGTAGGGTGAACAAGAAACAGTCAACCTCTACATCTTTACACTTGGTTTTCATCTTTTGCCAATACATTTAAGTGTTAGGAATACGATTATCACATTGGGGCGACAGTACCCTTATGGAAAAGAGATAGATACATTTTACAAAATTGAAATATGCTTTATCAGGATCTCATATGCAGCTTACATGACAGTTAAATCAGATGTAAAACCCTTAGTAAATGCATATACAGCGGTACCTCACCTTACAAAAGACCCTACAAACAAAAAATCCAAGTTACGAAACGCCTTCACGTTAAATTTTTGTCTCTAGATACGAAAGAAAATTCAAGTTACGAAACGCGAGATCTCAAAAATTCAAATAATGCGCGCTCAGATGCACGCCCCGAAACGTAAATACACTTTGTCAACACACACGGGGTTAGGTTCCAGAGGTGGCCCGCAATAAGAGAAATCTGCGAAGTAGGACAGCTTTATATTTTACAATTATTCTACATGTTTTAAGGCTGTAAATGCCTCACCACACACATACACTTTTCTCAGACAAGTAATTGTGTCCTTGAGCAAGACACTTAACCCACCTTGCCCCTAACCTGGGAAATCCCAGGCTGCTTTTGTTCGATCTGAAAGACAGCCTGGCGACGGGAAGTGAGCTCTCCCGATTCTGGGAGTCAATCAGAGAGCGGGGGAGGTGTGGCAAGACGGTGGCACGTACTACTTGACAAACGGAAGCTTGTAGTTTGAACTGACAACTGACATGATTGGCTATGGGCTACGTATACGCCAAATGATAGACATTCGTAACGCCCAATAAACGGCCGTTGGCGATCGTAAACCACACCTCCGCTACGAGATATTTCGAAGGTGGCTCCCAGACCATATATCACTTGTGATATGGTCTGGTGTAAACCAGGCAACCTTGCCCCCAGTGTCTGCGTACACTGGTGTATGAGTGTGTCTGTAAATGTGTGAGTGGCTCCTTGTTGTAAAGTGCTTTGAGTGCCTTAAAGGTGGAAAAGCAACATTTCACTCATGCTTTTTCTGAAGTCAAATGGGTAAAACCGCAAGACTTATTCCAGTCAAAAAATACTTAAATGCATTCATAATTCACAAACGCAGAAATAGCCATCAGAATTATAAGCTAATTTAGATTTTCCAGTTACTATATTAGGTCAGACAGAACGACCTGCTGTAGGGATATTTTAAAGACCTTTCACATGTGCAGCTTTTCTCCATATCTCCGGTTTAAGCCGTCTGACCCGGAACTGAGTCTCTGCTCCGGAATCTGGGTCACTTAAAGCTGCACTGTGTAACTTTTTTGGTGGAAGGTCCATCACCAGCTTCTCTCCATGAAGATGTTGCCTGAAATGTTCCACAGTATCACATTACACTTATTTATCTCTCTGGAGACAGCAGTTGATGCCACTGGGCCAAGTTACAGGTCGGACCTGTGGAGAGGCGAGCCCGCTCACAGTAAGAATGCAAGTGTTTAGATAAATTAAAAAACCCATGGAGTAAATGCAAGATTATGTTTAATACTTTACCAGGACATTCCAGAATTAATAACATCTCCATGGAGACAAGCAGGTGGCAGACGCTTCATCAGAAAAGTTACACAGTGCACCTTTAACTACCACCATCATTTTTATAGTTTTGTTTCCTATTTTATATGTATGATGGTTATTTCCACAAAATAATAATCCAGTCTATTGTTTGTTTGTTTGTTTGTTTGTTTGTTTGTTTGTTTTTTGCTTTGTTATTCATTAAAGGTGCACTGTGTAACTTTTCTTTGGCATTAAGCTTTGGGATCTTGCATGTATTGAATTACAGTTATTTTTTATTCCCAAAAAACACTGAGGATCATGTATCCTTACTGTGAGCTGGGTTGCCTCTCCACAGATCTGTCTTGTAAACTTGGCCTTGTAGCATCACTTGCTGTTCTGTATAGAGATAGATATGCTTAATGCCAGGCTGTGAAACATTCAAGACAACGCAATAACATCTCCATGGAGACAAGCAGATAGCAGACCTCTCACCAAAAAAACTAATTACTTAGCGCACATTACTGTTACATTATGATTAATAATGGTTAAAATTCAAGATATAATTCCATCCATCCATCCATTTTCTTCCGCTTATCCGGGGCCGGGTCGCGGGGGCAACAGTCTAAGCAGGGACTCCCAGACTTCCTTCACCCCGGACACTTCCTCCAGCTCCTCCGGGGGGACCCCAAGGCGTTCCCAGGCCAGCCAGGAGACATAGTCCCTCCAGCGTGTCCTGGGTCTTCCCCGGGGCCTCCTCCCGGTGGGACATGCCCAGAACACCTCCCGAGGGAGGCGTCCAGGAGGCATCCGAAACAGATGCCCGAGCCACCTCAGCTGCTCCTCTCGACGTGAAGAAGCAGCGGCTCTACTCCGAGCCCCTCCCGTGTGACCAAGCTTCTCACCCTATCTCTAAGGGAGCGCCCAGCCACTCTGCGGAGGAAACTCATTTCGGCCGCTTGTATCCACGATCTCGTCCTTTCGGTCATTACCCAAAGCTCATGACCATAGGTGAGGGGAGGAACGTAGACTGACGGTAAATTGAGAGCTTCACCTTTTGGCTCAGCTCCCTCTTCACCACAAGTAAATTTCTCCTAAGTCTTATCTTATCTTATATTTCCAGATAAGACTTAGGAGAAATTTACTGGAGCTACTGTGGCAAGTAAATTTCTCCTAAGTCTTATCTGGAAATATAAGATAAGATAAGACTTAGGAGAAATTTACTTGCCACAGTAGCTCCAGGCAGAGACAGTTTCAACATGAAAGAAAGTGCATGCAGCCAAGAGTAAAATAAAAATATAGCTGCAAACAGCAATGTGGGGCCAAGCAGTGACCCAGCCTAATTTGATGACGTGCGTTGGATCAGTCTTCGCCCAAAACACATTTTTGCATGTCCCCTAGTGGCCAATGTGCACCAAATTTGGTATGGCTAATTCTGTATGGATGGTACATTGCGCACCAAGTTTCATTGAGAGAGCTGAAACGCACGCCAACGCACGTCAATTTGATGACGTGCGTTGGATCCCAGGGATACCAGGGATTCACAACTTTTTACCAGACGGTTCTAGGGGTTGCCATAGACTCCCAGAGGCAGAAGAATATTTTATAATAATAATAATAAGAAGAAGAATCAGTAGAAACACTATGGGTGCTTCACTGCTTGGCCCCAATAAGTAATAATAAAATAAGTAATAAAAATAAAACAATAAGTAGGAGAGTATGGAAAAAATATTGCACGTTTGGACTATATAGTGGAGTTATACAGTCTGATGGTGGTGGGGATGAAGGATCTGCGGTAGCGCTCCTTCTTGCACTGGGGGTGCCTCAGTCGGCTGCTGAAGGAGCTGCTCAGCTCCTCTATAATCCATATCTTTAAATTCCTGGAAAATTCCTGGAAATGTCTTTAAATTCTTGGAAATATCTTCTTTTTTTTTCTTTTTATAGTAAGTTTGTCTTTGTGTCTTTATTTCTTTTTTGAAGCATCATGAATCAAATATGTCTTATCTCTCATCACATGAAAAATCTACTTAACTCAAAGTATTAAAATGTATGTAAAGAGTAAAAAGAACCAATGTATCGCGCATATTCTGAGGTCTTATAACATGAGATGTATTCGATTTTGATACAGATTTGTGCTGATTTTTTTTTTTTTTTAAGAAACAACTGAATCAGTAGTTTGTTTTTTTTCTAGCTGTTTTATTTTCATACTACTTGCAGACTTTTCAGTAGGTCTCAAACTATTTTTAAAAATACAGATAAAGTACAGATTTCAAATTTTTTATTTGAAGTACAGTGCTTTACTACTTTTACTTTGTTACGTTCCACCACTTGTAATAGAATATACCCTTTGGAGCAATGGTCTCAGGCACGCGGCCCGCGGGCCAACTGCGGCCCCGGGACGATAATTTGCGGCCCTCGTCTTAATATGAAAGATTAATATAAGTGAGGCCCGCAAGATTAATATGAATTTCATTTCTTGTGTGCGACGCAGAATGAACCAATCACGATGTGGTATATGGCTCTGGAGGGCGGGACATTGGTCGTGCTTATTTTCTCTAAATGTGTGGCGGGGCTAGGGTGAGGTCCCAGTGCTTAGAGCTTTTAGTGCTTGTGTGCTTGTGTGTGCTTGTGTGTTTGGGGTTGCGGCAGGCAGACATCAGACAGGGACAGTGATTGATCCATTTCTTAGACACGAGGGAGGCAGACAGTGGTGCATTTGTGTGTCCCTTCTTCACAGAGTGCTCGCTCGCTCCTCTCTTCCTCCCTCCCGCTTTGCGCGCACAGCTCCGGCGGGAGGGACGCGTCCTCGTCCGTCTCTGACTCCATTCAGAGCCTGTCAGATCTGTGGAGAGGCGGCGGGCGGCCCTGTTCCCACACGTGCAGATAGTGTCACGGCCTCACTCGCGCTACGTGTTGTTTGATGTGCGAGCGCGTGAGACCCGGGCGATACTGCGATAATCCATATATTGACTAGACCAGGACTGAACCAGGTCTAAACCAGGTCTAAAACCAGGACTAAACCAGGACTAAACCAGGACTAAACCAGGAGTGAACCAGGACTAAACCAGGACTAAACCAGGACTGAACCAGGACTAAACCAGGACTGAACCAGGACTAGACCAGGACTGAACCAGGACTGAACCAGGACTGGACCAGGACTAAACCAGGACTGAACCAGGACTGAACCAGGACTAAACCAGGACTGAACCAGGACTAAACCAGGACTGAACCAGGACTAGACCAGGACTAAACCAGGACTGAACCAGGACTGAACCAGGACTAGACCAGGACTGAACCAGGACTAAACCAGGACTGAACCAGGACTGAACCAGGACTAAACCAGGACTAAACCAGGACTAGACCAGGACTAAACCAGGACTAAACCAGGACTGAACCAGGACTAAACCAGGACTAAACCAGGACTGAACCAGGACTAAACCAGGACTGAACCAGGACTAAACCAGGCCTAAACCAGGACTGAACCAGGACTGAAGCAGGACTAAACCAGGACTGAACCAGGACTAAACCAGGACTAAACCAGGACTGAACCAGGACTAAACCAGGCCTAAACCAGGACTGAACCAGGACTGAACCAGGTCTAAAACCAGGACTGAACCAGGTCTAAAACCAGGACTAAACCAGGACTAAACCAGGACTGAACCAGGACTAAACCAGGTCTAAAACCAGGACTAAACCAGGACTAAACCAGGACTGAACCAGGACTAGACCAGGCCTAAACCAGGACTGAACCAGGACTAGACCAGGACTAAACCAGGACTGAACCAGGACTAAACCAGGACTAGACCAGGACTGAACCAGGACTAAACCAGGACTGAACCAGGACTAAACCAGGACTAAACCAGGACTAAACCAGGACTAGACCAGGACTGAACCAGGACTAAACCAGGACTAAACCAGGACTGAACCAGGACTAAACCAGGACTAAACCAGGACTGAACCAGGACTAAACCAGGACTGAACCAGGACTAAACCAGGCCTAAACCAGGACTGAACCAGGACTGAAGCAGGACTAAACCAGGACTGAACCAGGACTAAACCAGGACTAAACCAGGACTGAACCAGGACTAAACCAGGCCTAAACCAGGACTGAACCAGGACTGAAGCAGGACTAAACCAGGACTGAACCAGGTCTAAAACCAGGACTAAACCAGGACTAAACCAGGACTGAACCAGGACTAAACCAGGTCTAAAACCAGGACTAAACCAGGACTAAACCAGGACTGAACCAGGACTAAACCAGGACTGAACCAGGTCTAAAACCAGGACTAAACCAGGACTGAACCAGGACTAAACCAGGACTGAACCAGGACTAAACCAGGACTGAACCAGGACTAAACCAGGACTGAACCAGGTCTAAAACCAGGACTAAACCAGGACTAAACCAGGACTGAACCAGGTCTAAAACCAGGACTAAACCAGGACTGAACCAGGACTGAACCAGGACTGAACCAGGACTAAACCAGGTCTAAAACCAGGACTAAACCAGGACTAAACCAGGACTGAACCAGGACTGAACCAGGACTGAACCAGGACTAAACCAGGACTGAACCAGGTCTAAAACCAGGACTAAACCAGGACTAAACCAGGACTGAACCAGAGAATCCATGTTTAAAACAGTTTATGTTCAATGTTCCATTTCAGGCAATTAACGTTTAAAAAACTGTTAATACATACATTTAAAACTGAATAAAAAATAACTAGCCAGCCAGCCAGTCAATATGCGGTTTCTTTAGTCGTCTGTATCTACTGTATGACCATTATTATTATTAAATTATTTATTACTGATTGATTTATTATTTGATCATTTTTTCATTTATTTCATTTGTATTAAAAATAAATATATTTGAGAACATTGGAATGATTTATTTGCACTTTTCTTGTGGAAATCCTGATGCGGCTCAGCCTCATTCAGATTCTACCCCATGCGGCCCCTAGGTAAATTGAGTTTGAGACCCCTGCTTTGGAGGATTAGCCCATGCTTGTTTATTTAGTGTGGGCTGAATAAAACTGATTAGTTATTTATTAGTACTGAACTTTTTCTTCTTGTATTTGAATGTATTTTAAACTGAACACTGGGCAAAATAAGCTAGAATCCGGACGTGTTTGGACTGGATATTTTATATGACACGCCACATATCCGGACCAGTTTTTCACAATATCCTTATTTCTTGAGAATCCATGAAAATATTGACGTATCTGGACTCCGGATTTCACTGGGTACAATATCTGTTCGTATCCGGAGATATTTTGGCACTCGTGTCTCTCTGTAGCCAGCTCGCTACACGCCCATGTGATCCCCGGACTGCCCTCAGGGCTGAGCGAGCGAGTATGCGCCGCCTCGACTGCAGACTGAGTCGCCACACTCCGAACCGCACTCGCTGAATTGGGAAACGCAGCAATGTTAGCCGTGCTCCTGGTGGACAAGTTTGCGGTCACGTTTTGAAGGGGAGGTGAACAATCCCACTATCAGAGATGTTTTAAAGGGACAGTGTGTAGGATTCGTGGCGCATAGGTGGTTAGTAGCTATTCCACTTCCTCTTTTGGCTATGGCAGACCTCGAGGGTCACCCGGGCGCGTCGTAGCGCCGCCAGCTCGCGTGCACGAACCGCTGTATACATAAAACACTTTTTTTTTTTTCTTTTCGCATGAAAACACACAATCCCGATCATGATTCATGACAATCTACACATCAAATGAAACCTTACAGTCTCCTCTTTTTGACTATGCAATTAATTTCCCTGCAAAACAATCACTCCCCGAGCACATGGGGCTTTTATACAGAAAAGCACAAAACTTAGCTTACTTAGCTTACCTTTGAAGGCTCTGCACAGGTCAAACTCTGTATTTCACCATAAACTTGGTCTCAATCTGTCCATAAGGATCCAGCGAATAAAATCCAATAAAACAATTTAGTCCAAAATACGTGTTATATCCATTACGATGTGTGATCCAGCAGCATGCTTCTTTACACGAGGCTCCCCCCTTCCCCCCTCCCCTTCCCCTTCTCTCCTTCGCTCCTGGCTGCATATGGGAGCAGAGGAACGAAGGAGAGAAGGGGAAGGGGAGGGGGGAAGGGGGGAGCCATATGCAGCGCGGATGAGCAGCTGTTAGCAGGAGCCTCGGCGAAGGATGAGCCCAAATGTCCTTCTGCGGCTCTCGTATTCAAAATGGCTGCCTCTATATAGGGAAGATCCCCCTTTTATGTGACTATATCTAAGTCCAAAAGAATACTTTGATTTCATGATGGAAGTGAAAAGGCTTGGAAAACAATGTATTTTTGAATGGGTATCTTCAATTTCAGTAATTAACGGGTAAAAATCTTACACACTGTCCCTTTAAGGTAAGTTGAAATATCAGAATTGCTATTTGGCGGGTGAATGTTTGGCGTTAGCTACACAGTTAGCCTGCCATTCGTTGATAACGTGGAATGACAAGCTGGTTGATGGAATGATTGGGACATAATGTATCATCAGGCGTCGATGTCTGATTTTCGACATACGCAGGGGATGAATTTCAAAATCCCACTTGTGTAAAAATGGAGAGTAATCTGCTAGCTAAATGTAGCCTTCTAGCTAGCGTGACACTGCGATCTATCTTTGTGTAGCAGCTAGCCTACATAGGTTTCCCACCCAAGTGTTTAGCGTAATAATCTGTGGGTAAAAATACGCTATTTCTTAGTCCATTACCATACAAACCAACTGGGGGCTTTGTGAAATTGGGTGGGTTTTAGAGCCGCCAGGAGACTTGAAGGTAATATGTAGGATTGTGGCCAGAGTAGGTAAGTACATTGCAACTGTGCTGCTTATTTCCAAAATCTTTTCATGACTATTTAGTCAAAGTAAATAAGTAATAAAATTATAGTTACTAGTATGACCAAAGTAGTTCTGCAGATTAAAAAATGTCTATTACTGGAAATTCAAAATGACAGACATGGAAAAGATTTCTTTCCTTTCCCAGTCAAAATTAATACTTAGAATTTGATGGTGGTGGTAAGTATTCATGAAAAGGTAACATTTGTGAATGAGCAGCATGCATTCTGGAAATAAACTACCTTTTAAACATGTGTGTGACAAAACGGATCAGTCATTGCTTTTGCCCCAAGATAGATGTAGCTAATCGCAAACATTACAAAAGACAATGAGATGTTGAAATTAATGTTTCTGAATGCTGCAGGGCAATCGGTGACCTTCGCAGTTCAGTGGATTACCTGAGAAAGGAAGACCATGCAGGATGCCGTGATGCAGCAGCAACACTCCCGCATGACCCAGGAGAACCACAAAGTCCCTTTGGAGTTGGCGGTAACACTTGATTGTGTGTTTTTGAGAATAGGACACAAACTGGACTCATGTATGTGTCCCATAACTAGGCTGACATCATTATCCACTGTTTCTTTCTCTATTGGTCGTCTTAACCACATACAGTTGTATAATGATTTTTTCTTATTCAGGCACGGGTGAGGCGCTTTCACTGTGGGCTTGGGGAACTGCAGTGGATACCCTTATAAATGAACATATACCAGTGAGTGAGCCTACAAGTCTCCAATGCTGGCCAGCCCACACGTGTGTAAAGTTCACAGTGGTGTGTGCGAGGGTTACAGTTTGTGATGAACCTCAGAGAGGCATGATACACACAATCTAACACTTACGCTTATAAAGAAAGCAGGGTCCAGCACTGGTGTGTTTTAGTACTGTGGAGCAAATCTTAAAGGAGTGGGTGACTGAGATGTGAATAGGGAGAAGTGTAAGGATGACCACCCACTGTACATCATTTTCACTAAAAGTGGTAGGAGCCAAAGGCTCCTCCTACCTAGGTGCTCCACTAGATTTAGGAGGTCTTTTGTTCGTGCAGCAATCAGACTTTTCAACAATAGCTGAGCACTATTTTAATGTTGTGGTTCTTTTTGTATTTCTATGATGGGATGTCACTCTTTATTTTTTATCTGTTACACTAACTTGTGTCATTGTCTTACTATTGTGTGTATATGTTGTATGAATGGTCAGGTGGCATAATTTCCCCTTTGGGGATTAATAAGGTCTACTCAACCACTCAAAAGTCTGTTAACTCTACTTCTTACTGTCTTGCAGAAGCTTGAAATAGGTTCTATGAACACCTGAAGGCCCCCCAAAAAATGGACCTAGCTGGGAGGACCGATGAAGTAAAGAAGAAAAAAATGAACAGCCGACGTGACCGGGTAGGTAAAACGACCCCCAACACACCTCAAACTGGCATCACACCCTGATTAAGGCCGTAGGGCTGATTCACATTGGTGATTTTATTAGCCCACATAAAAGATTGTTTTGGACTTTTCACAGTAAATCAACTCAAGTGCCTTTTTTCCCCTTTATTTTTTGTTGGCATCACTATCTTTGATCACTGCTTGACCAAAGAAAAAAAAAATCCAGTTGATGGTTGTGAAATTCTTCCTGGCTGCCATGAACTATTATTTGGGTGCAAGCATTGAAATTAAGGTAGGTCTGCATTCTACATTCTTTTGAAATGTGTTGCTTAATATTGCCCTCTTCTGTGTAGCTTTTCAAGCAGCGGCTTCAGGTGGCCAAGGACCTCCTTGATGACGATGACCTGCAGTATCTGAAAGGAGCAGAACTCTATTCAACCGCACGCCGGGAGTTAAAGTTAAAGGTATTCAATCACATTTTCACAGACGAACTTTGGGCGCATCTCATTAAAGGGACAAATATTTACCGTGAACAGACCGAACGTGATCACACTCCAGCGAGGGCAAAGACGCTTAAGTGGTCGAATGTAACTGTCCCTGAAATGAAGACGTTTATTGGGCTATCGGCATGGGTCTACTTGTTCTGCCTGCACAGAGAGATTATTGGAGAGACACCAAAAATCTCGTCAAGACTCAGTTCTCTGACGCCATGGCAGATTCTATGCTATATGGAGGTAAGAACTAAAATACTGATTGATTGTGATAATTATGTAATAACAAACGGTGATTATTAATATTATCATTGCAAATTACATTTTTTCTAATTATGTAGCATTTCATGTTTACATCTTTGGGCATAATGATGAGAGAGGTATTGGTATTATGCATTGAACTTTTATTCAACCATAATCATGCATACAAATATAATACAAAAATAGATACATACCATAAGATAAGATAAGATAAGATAAGATATGCCTTTATTAGTCCCACAGTGGGGAAATTCCAGTGTTGCAACGCACAGATCAAGAACAGCAGGAAAAAGTAACATGCAATATAATAAATAAATAAATAATGGCCTAGGATAATTTTAAAACTATACCTAAAAATAGACTCTGGATTATAGGTGAATATTTACAAATACAAGCTGTAACACAAGAGAACAATGTAATTTACAGTACCTGTAGACATTAAAAAAATACATAATATTTTTATTCATCACATACACATAGTTTGCGGTGCCATCTTATTTACAATAGACCGAATATCTCACAAAGCCACAGTACAATGTAAATTATGGTGTTTTATATTATACTTTCATCCAAGGTGACTTTCCTGTGTCTGTTTCTGCATTTTCAGCCAATCGAAGGCAACGGAGCCATCCAGCAACAGGTGGAAGTGCCAGCTTGCCTTGCAGATTATCAAAAAAATATGAAAGGTTTGTTTGCCTTTTTGGTTTTATGGCAAAATATGTGACTGTATAATTATTTATTATGTTTATTTCCACTGTTGCCTTGTGAGTGTGTAATGTGTGCTGTGTGTTCCAGGCGTCGATCTGCTTGATCAAATGGTTGGCTACTATGGGTTCCAGCATCGAACGAAGAAGTGGTGGAGGCGAGTGTTTTTCTTCTTCTTGTCTGTGTCCTGCCACAATGCATACATCGCTGCAAGACCTGCCTTCAGCAGAAAGTACAGAGGGTACAAGAACTGGCTGGAGGAACTTATCACACCAATGACAACAAGGGCTGTTCCTGTGACCTCTCCTCCTTCTCCATCTTCTCTTCCTCCTCCTCCACCCGACTGTAGGACGTTTGGGGGCCATAGTAGCCACACCACCTCCACAACATGACTGTGGAAAGATATATGACAAGCGCAAGCTGTGCCGGGAATGTCAACTGGTCCCAGAGAACGAGAAAGTAGGTGGGCCAACAGTCTTTGGATGCAAACAGTGCAAACTACCTCTGCACATTGAGTGCTTTGGCAAGCACTATCGCTGGTATATGTAAGGGATGTAACCTGTTCAGTATGTAGTGCACTTCATCTTACTGCCTTATGGCCTTGGGACACTTTATTTTTTACAGTTTGACCTGAATAAGAGCTGTTCTTTATTTCTTAAAACTTGAAAATATTGTGCACTGTACATGTTGTGACTGTTTTCTTTTATTTTTTCCATATTATTGTGTTTCTGGATTATTTTATATTTTTTTCTTAAGGTGTAGAATAATAAGACACAGTTCTCATGAAACCCACAAGTGTAAGCTTTCAAATACTTTTGGAATTTTGTCTCTGTGCTTCAGAGGCTGAGAAATCACTTATTTAATAGTTGTTGACATTGTTGAATTTCCAGGAAAAACCTCAGGATCTCCCCCTTAAGATTTTCAGGCCTTTTTCCCCAGGCGTTTTAGGTCTAAATGGGTTCATTAATAAAGACAACTTTATCAAACACAACTTTATCAAACGTTCTTGTCTGTTGTATAAATTGTATTAGTGACATTGGCAGAGGTGGAAAAATGCTGAAAAAATGTGATTTAAGTATCTTTACTTGCTTAAAGCCTACTAAATTAAAAGTACCCATCTAAAAATCTACTTGAGTAAAAGTAAAACAGTACTTGTTAATGTATTTTGAGTTAAAAAAAAATACTTTAAATTGGTTACATTTTTCCATGACCTCTAAAGTTTGTCAGCTGTGTAGACTTAGCTTTTTCAAAGTAATTGTGATGAGTTTTTAGTAATGCTAATCTGTTTGTCATTTTGGTCAATGTCTGTGCTATTTTAAAATAACTAAGGCATATAATTAAAATATTAACCGAGTTACCAGCCGCCTAGTCAGTAGTACACTGTAAAACATTGGTATATAAATGGTATATAAATGTATGAAAATGTTGCATGGTCATAAGGCTCTGGGTTTCACGATACAGTAGCCTATAAATGCTTGAAAAATAAAGCTCCCTAGTGAATGCTAGCTTGTGTATCCTGACATATCCGGAGGTGAGCACAGTACCAGAACGTGACGTATTCGGAGATATACGAACAGTGAATACGTGAAACACGGACGATATCCAGTAAATATCCGGAGAACCGGATATGTAGCGTGTCGACACAGTGCCATTCCGGAGTTCGGAAATGCTCCGTATACGAGAATTGACACCAACGTATCCGGAGCGTGTCAATCCGAATATCTACAGATATTGTGAATATCCTGGGATATACGACTACAAACACCCCCGGAAACAATGCCATTTTTCCCAGTGGAAGTGATAATATAAAGTTGTGATGGCAGATTGATTGATTGTAACCTATTGCTAAATGTTATAGATCACACAATTTAAGTGTAAACTGCTACAGCTATGCAAATGTGTTTTATCCACATTAACATCGCCTGATCTTTTTCCTCTTGTCAAAATAATTTGACCTTCCTACATGGTCTATAGTCTATCACGGTGGCTGAGTGGCTAGCGCTCATGCTTCACAGCAAGAAGGTTCCGGGTTCGATCCCCGGGTCTCCCAGGCCTTTCCTTGTGTGTTCTGTGTGGAGTTTGCGTGCATGGTCTGGCCCGGGCCTTTCTGTGTGGAGTTTGCATGTTCTCCCCGTGTCTGGGTGGGTTTCCTCCGGGCACTCCGGTTTCCCCCATCAACCCAAAACATGCTCCAGGTAAAATCCTCCAGCTGAGGTACTGACCAAGCCGAAGCAAGAAGATCATGGAGATGGTCCCCGGGGCAGTAATGTGCTGCCCACTGCTCCTAATAACAGGATGGGTTAAATGCAGAGAAGAATTTCTCCAGTGTGAGATCAATATTATTATTCTTCTTTTCTTACTTACCAGTTATTAATTAGGACTAGCATTCTCCTCTGCTCCTCACATTATCGCTTCCAAAACCACACAAAAATCACACATACACACACGTCAAACACAACACAAACTTGTCTTATACAATTATAAATCGCTGGTATGTCTAAAGACCATGTTATGACTTGTTATTGTATATGACTGGTCACCAGGTTTGACTGTCTTGTATTAAAAATAAATAAATATGTGAATACAACAGTTACATTAACACGGAAGCCAACAGAGGCCATGTTCGTAATGATTATTTTCCACCTTAATAACGAGAAAATTAACTCGAGATCTCAAGAAAACAACACAATTAATTTGTGATCTCGAGAAAACAAAATTGTTATTTCAAAATCTCGAGAAAACAAAGAATTATTCCTTGATCTCGAGAAAACACTTTATCTCAGTCGGTAATGATGAAGCCGGGCCAGTCTTCGGCGGAGGTGCCACGGACTAATCTTGAAATTATCCCGAATTAAAAGACGTAATGCAATCTCCCCTGTGTCAACCCCTGATCAAAATATTGCCTTATCAGCTGATCGATTATTATTCCAGACATTCTAATAACCAAAAACGCATCTATGCAGAATGAGAAATAGCCCCAAATAGCCCCCTACTGGGTGAGCTCCTTCTCCTTGCTCACCCAGTGGCCGCTCAGGCCCCATTAGCCGGCAAGGCCCCGATAACTGCCCAAGTCCCAGTAGCTGCCCAGGCCACAGCACCACGGCATCCACCACAGCACCCGTCACAGCACCCGCCGCAGCACCCACACTGACTGCGCATGTCCCCGTGCATGCATGCATCCCCGCAGGCATCCCCCAACAAGCGGGACATCAGAAGCTGAACCGTGGTTGGCCTCCAACAGGAAGCGGTCAGGAAAACAATTTTAGGTTTTTCCACCCCTATCCAGCTTCCTAGGAATGTCATCTGGGGCTTTCGCACTTCAGCTTGTTCACATCGCTCACATGGGTAACACGTGACCACTCTAACCAATCGCTTCATCTTAGCTAGAGCGGGCATAGTGTAACGATTAAAAAGCATTTTTTTTAAAAACAACATAGAATTTGAGCTGATAAAGTTTATGATCGGAAAGAAGAAGAAGAAGAAGAAGAAGAAGAAGAAGAAGAAGAAGAAGAAGAAGACACACTTTATCCATCCCCGTAGGGAAATTATTTCTCTGCATTTGACCCATCCTTCAGGAGCAGTCGGCAGCTCGTCTTTCAGGCTCGTCTTTAGATCAAAATCACCACAAAATCATCAGAACAATTTTTAAAGTTGTAGGTGCCCTGTCAGTTAAACATGAGCAGTTTGTGATTATTTTGTGCTCTATTGGAAAAATCCTTTCTCAGCCGGGGGGATTTTTTCGCTGAAGTACCAGTGTAGGCCGTAAGTTGAACCCCGTTTTCATTTCATGACGCTCCACGGTCTCCGAACTACACAAACTGTAGTTTTAAAAAAAGAACGAATCACGCTATGCTTACAACAAAAAGTTCTTGCCTCAAAATCCTGTCAATTTTTAACAAGAAATAGATTCTTCAGAGCGGAATAAGATTTTGACGTCACTAAGCGTCACATGACCGTGATTCTTGTCAACAAACCGGTGTCATGGCGGCCTCCGTGGTTACTGTTAACATTACGGATACAGAGGAATTCTCCCCAAAAATCCTTCTGAAGTAGACCAAAAGGATTCTAAACAGTGCTTTATCCATAGCACGAAGAACAATGATGCAAACAAACTAAATAATGTTGTCATTTCGATAAATAAAAGGACATAATCGTCAGGGGCGCCTGCAGGATTGAAATGTATGGTACCCCCCCGCCCCCCCCTCCAAAAAAAATAAAAATAAATTGTGCGGTGCATATAGGCCTACTGTCCCAAATCTGTAGGCTACAATACAACAAAAGAACTTGAAATTGAACAATGTGAACAATATGAACGTAATATGTGAACAACACACGAACAATAAACATTGGAACATATTTTAAAACTCACATTCGTGCACAGTAGCCCTCTCTCTCCCCGGGAGCGCAGTTGAAGGTGCAACTGTAACTTGTAGAGCGATCTATTTGAAATTTAGTCGCCTTTTACCAGATGCGTCGAACTGTCTCATGATCGCTTCACTATCGATTTTCATGTCCAAGTGAATGTTCATGAGAGCCCGGTAAGCCTCGCATCACCCATGGTGTTTCGCAGGTACGTTTTTAGGCGTCTCAGTGTGCTGAACGAGCGCTCGGCAGAGGCAGTGGAAACGGGCATTGTCAATAAAATTTGTAGGATTACATCATGCCATCGGCGGGCAAATAAAGTAAAAGCCGGCTTACCTTAAGTTTGATCCATTGTCTGCTAGTCCACGGACGTCGTAGGCTACAGTTTAATATCGCATTTGTAACACTTTAATTACGTCTTTCCAGCCAAACATGTCGTTGAATTCGAGCAATATCACTATTTCAGTAAAGAGGACTGAAACTTGGTTGTGTGTATACTGAGGAGGTGACCTGCTGCGATGGAATGTTGGATGTATCATTTTGGTGGGGGGGCGTGAGGAGTGTGCTGTCGGGCTGTGAACTTGGTGCTTATCGCACTTCCAGTCTGATCGGACCCAGTTCACTTGGGCTCTCCATCTCACACATTCTATTTATGTTAAAACATTCAATTTCTATAAAAATGTGGTTTTATTCGCTTAATGTTGTCTTGCAAAAGTGCCAAACAGGAATATAAAAAATCTCTCCAAGGTACGCCTAGTGTGTACGGCCGTACGCCTGGCGGCGCCACTGATAATCGTAATTCAATGACCAGGACCATTCATATTAATTCGTTCATTTATTGACTCCTAACACAGACCAGAAATAAAAAGAAATAGCATGAAACACAAATGTACATATATACAATATAAACAGCACAATAAAATGAATGGTAATGTTAATGGAATAAAATATTGACTCCTATATATAATTTGCATGAAAAACATATACACATGGGCCTATATACAATGTAAATGGCATAATAAAATGAATGGTAATTTTATATAATTATGAGGCAGTTCCACACACATCCTGTCTATAACAAAACAAAACAGCAACAATTAAGTGTCACAGGAGTACCATCAAAAGCATAGGGTAAGGGTGGCTTCATTACAATTGTGGCTGGTATAGTCACTCTCACAAATCAACACAGAAAGTCAGCACAGTCAAGATGGCGCTGGAGAGGCTGGCTGCCGGCTGCCTGTTACAGACGCTCCGACCCTACCTTACATTTTTTCCTCTTTTTACCTGTATACAGGGGGTCCTCGGCGACGTTGATCCGTTCTTAAGAGGCGTCGTAACCCGAATTTCGTCGTAAGCCAGATTTTGCCTTTGATCTTCCAACCAAAGCACCAATAACCTTTCCATCTCAATAATTAGACCACTGCGCTGCTTGGTTATCACTGCCGCTTTCATAGGAGCAGATCAGAGCCCACATCAGGTACTTCCGCCCACATTGGGCACGCACACGAGGCCGTCTTCTCTGCCCTACAACCACAACAGAGCGTATTCTTCCGCCGTGCGCCGCGCGCCGTTCGCGTTTGTTTACATCTCTTACCACGCTAAACCGCATAAGACGGAATGACGCGTAATATATACATATTTTTTTTAATGGGGGCGCGTTTGTAACCACGAAACGTCGTAACCCGAGACCGTCGTAACCCGAGGACCCCCTGTATAGACGTTTTCCTTGTTTTTTTTTTACTTACTACAGCTTTATCGTCAGCTGTAGTGCTTTTTTGCACTTTATGAATCTGCGCAAGGAGATGTGCAAGGGACCGCATTCAGCCACGGCTCGTATCACATATGTGCGTGATCAACTGCTCAGTCTACGGGGTCCTTCTATACTCTACGCCGGGAAACCTGAAGTACCAGCAGAGATACAGAGGAAGAAGAGAGGATGCAGCTGGTGGATGAAAGAAACGGAGACCGGGTTTACCGTATTTACCTGCGGTAATCACAGGGACGTGCGCTCCATCTGCAATAAGACGGAGGAGCTGACCGTGCTAACTCGGCAGGAGAGGAAATACCATGGCTGCAGCCTTATGTGTTTCACAGAGACATGGTTGAATGTGCATATTCCGGACAATATTATTTCCCTGGACGGATTTACCAGCTCTGTGAGGTTCCCTGCTACATGTTCAATCTGAGCCTCAGCCTGGAGAAGGTCCCCGTCCTGTGGAAGACCTCCTGTGTGGTCCCGGTTCCCAAAACAACAAACGCCAGGGAACCGGCCCACTACAGACCAGTCGCCTTGACCTCCCACCTCATGAAGACCATGGAGAGGGTGATCCTCAGTCACCACCGCTCTGTGGTGAGCCCCACCCTGGACCTGCTGCAGTTTGCCTACAAGCCAAACGTAGGAGTAGAGGACGCCGTCATCTACTTGCTGCTGCGGGGGAAGCTGGAGGATGCGGGAGTTGATGGACATCTCGCTGCCTGGACCATCGACTACCTCACTGACCATCCACAATACGTGCGGCTGCGCAGCTGTGAGTCAGAGGTGGTAGTCTGCAGCACTCAGGTCCCCCAGGGAACTGTCCTCTCACCCTTCCTCTTCACCATCTACACCTCGGACTTCACATACAACACGGACAGCTGCCATCTCCAGAAGTTCTCTGACGACTCGGCCATTGTGGGCTGTGTGTTTGAGGGGAACGAGCTGGAGTACCGTTCGGTCATCAGTGACTTTGTAGACTGGTGTGGGCGCAACCACCTGTGCCTTAACACCAGTAAGACAAAGGAGCTGGTGATCGACTTCAGGAGGAGACCACTACCTCACTCACCGGTGAACATCCAGGGGCAGGACATAGAGACTGTGGACAGTTTCAAGTACCTGGGTGTTCACCTCAACAATAAACTGGACTGGTCCCACAACACCGACGCCCTGTACAAGAAGGGCCAAAGTCGCCTCCACCTCCTGAGGAGACTGAGTTCCTTTGGAGTGTGCAGGCCTCTGCTCAAGACATTTTATGACTCTGTGGTGGCCTCTGCTCTCCTCTACGCTGTCGTCTGCTGGGCCCCGAGCAGCACAGAGCGGGACAGGAAGAGACTCAATAAGCTGGTCAGGAGGGCCAGCTCTGTCCTGGGCTGTCCTCTGGACTCTGTAGAGGAGGTGGGTGAGAGGAGGGTACTGGCCAAATTCACGTCCATCATGGACGACACCTCTCACCCTCTGCACCGGACTGTAGAGGAGCTGAGCAGCTCCTTCAGCAGCCGATGGAGGCACCCCCAGTGCAAGAAGGAGCGCTACCGCAGATCCTTCATCCCCACCACCATCAGACTGTATAACTCCACTGTATAGGCCAGACGTGCAATATCCTTTTTCCATGCTCTCCTAGTTACTGTTTTGTTATTATTACTTATTTTATTATTACTTATTTTACTCCGTTCTTGCCTGCATGCACTTTTCTTTCTTGTTCAAACTGTCCCTACCTGGAGCTACTGTGGCAAGTAAATTTCTCCTGTGTGAGATCAATAAAGTCTTATCTTATCTTATTTTATCTTATCTTATCTTATCTTATCTTAATACAAAACATTACAGGGTGGAGTCTGTATGCTAAACAACAGATGCAATAAGTCAAAGTCAGTTTTATTTGTCAATTCCTCATATGCCCTAGACATACAAAGGAATTGAAATTATGTTTCTCACTATCCCACACAGAGACACGTCAGGACAGAGGACAGATACGGGACAACATATAGGCAGGACAGGACAGACATTAAGATGCAAGACAGGACAACATATAGTAATGAGTGGTATTGTGTTGTAACCTATCCTAAGTGTAACAAAAGTGTAGCAAGTGTGACCAGTGTAATAAATAACTTTTATACCTCTACAGTAACTATAAGATAATTTCAGTTTTAGCTAAACAATGAAATACTAGTGTGCAACACAGTACAGTCAAGTAAGATCAGGCATCAACAGCAGCCCAAGACAGTTCCTTATGGGGTGTTTAGTGCAAGGTAATAACAAATATGCTCAAAACCACACATCACAAACCACACTATCAGCTGTTTTCCTTGTTGTCAAATAGTACATGTCTTTGCGGACAACAAGCTGAGTGTGTGAAACTGTCCTTGCATGTGAGAAATAATAAATTGCCTTGCAATTACCTGTAGTATGAAGCATCAAGCTCTTCTTCACTTCTGCGAAGGCCTTCCTCAGCTGTCCCATTCTCAGCACCTCCTGGAGCCTTTGACGGATGACCCTCTCACAGAAGATGTTGTAGCTGACGTCAAATGTTGGCTAATTCCTAAAAAAAAGATTCATTAGAACATAAATAAGTGTTGTGATTGTGTTCACGTACAAAAGAAATAACATTGCACTGTGTGTTGTAACGATAACAAATGACTTACTGTTCTTTCTCTGGTCTGACAGGTTTTTGTCTGTGATATGTATAAGAATGCCATGGTTGTCCTTCAGCTCAGCATATATATATATATATATATATATATATATATATATATATATATATATATATATATATCAGAGGTGTGGACTCGAGTTATGTGACTTTGACTCGAGTCAGACTCGAGTCACGAATTTGGTAACTTTAGACTCGACTCGACAAAAATGTACAAACACTTGCAACTCGACTTGGACTTCAATATCAATAACTTGTGACTTCACTTGGACTTAGGCCTTTTGACTTGTGATGACTTGCTACGTCCAATGAAAAAAAACCTCTAAAAGTATGTTGATAAGGACCGCACTCGTTGTACTTGTGAATCTGCGAGAATGTATGCAAAGAGCATGTGCGCGCCGCTTGCACAACATCCAATCACAGTAGATCTACGTTGCTTTCATTCGACCGCATCCAAGGCAAATTGCACAACAAATGATGCGGAAAAAAGCATCCACCCGCCAGTTTGCAAAATGATGCCGAAGGTGATTTTGTTTGGTTATAAAAACTACGAAGTTGTCAACAAAAAACGAACGGCAATATGCAGAACGTGCGGGTCAAAGATTACAGATGGAGCTTCCACAACGTTCAATTTTGTTGGGCACCTGAAGCTTTTCTAATGTTATTTGATATGGTGTAAAAAGGTAAAATGAATACAGATCTTGCAGACATTATATGATTTGTAGAAATTTTATTTCTTTGTAAAGGGGACTCGAAATGACTCGAAACTAAAATGCTAGGACTTTGGACTCGACTTGAGACTTGTGAGCTTTGACTTCGGACTTGATTCGGCACTTGGATACTCTTGACTCGGGACTTCACTCGGACTTGAGTGCAAAAGACTTAGACTTACTTGGGACTTGCCCAGCAATGACTTTGTCCCACCTCTGGAATATTGTGATTTCAGATCCTCAGCGTGTCCCTGAACATCTCAGGAGACCAGGACTAAACCAGGACTAAACATCTCAGGAGCTTCATGAGGAAGTCCCTGAAACGGTTTTCTCTTCACAGCTGTGACCAAACAAAGGGTAAAGGCTGGATTTAAAAAGCAGGTTTGGAGTTATATAGAGTTTATTTTTTATTCAGTTTTTATGCTTCGGTGAAAGTCTCCAGTGTGAAGGACCACAGAAAGAAACAAACCAAAAAAACATGAAAAAGTGTGAGCACATTTTCAGTGGTGTTCACAGAAATGAGGATTTGACAAATACAAATAGAAGAATATAGCTGCAAGCAGCAATGTGGGGCCAAGCACCGAAGCCTCAGCATGTAGGCCGCATGCAGGGTCTGACAGGGTCTAACAGGGTCTGACAGGGTCTAACAGGATCTGACAGGGTCTAACAGGGTCTAACAGGATCTGACAGGGTCTAACAGGGTCTAACAGGGTCTAACAGGGTCTGACAGGGTCTGACAGGGTCTGACAGGGTCTGACAGGGTCTGACAGGGTAGTTAGACCCTGTCAGACTCAGAAACAGGGTTTATCAGGGTCTAACAAGGTCTGTCAGTTTTCATAAACTATAATAACCTTGTTGCAGGTGCTGGGGTTTAGATAGAGTCTGACAGGGTTTAACAGGGTTTAACAGATCAAAGACACATCAAAGAGATCGGTTGCTAGGTGCGTTGCTAGGCAATTCCTGAAAATTCCTGCAACTTTGACCTGCAGGTGGCACTAGACGGTTTGGGGGTTGGGTTCTATAAATCGCTGTGGGTAATGAGGAGACTGGCTGGAATGTGCATGCCAAATTTCACAACTTTTTACCAGACGGTTCTAGGGGCTGCCATAGACTCCCATGTTGAGAAGAATATAAAATAATAAGAATCAGGAGACCAGACACATGAAAGGAAAGATCAAAGGGTTGCTAGGCAACGCCGCTAGGCAATGCAGTACAAACACTATTTTTTTTTTTAACTTTTTTTTTTTTAGAATACACACTTCAGGTACAACACTATAAGGTGCCTAGCACCTACGGTGCTTGGCCCCAAAAACTCTCCACTCGGTTTCATTTTATACTTTTCTTCACAAATTTCTTCTTGATTTGTGTAAAATTATAATTTATATTTTAGCAGATTTGATCCCCAGATTAAGTCCAAATGAGAGAATCAGAACCTGTCAAGACCTTCTCGAGAACAGGGATGTGGGTCAGTAGTGCAGAGTAATGGTTTATGTACTTATAATACTTATAATACTGCAAGTACTTGTGATGCTGCAAGTACTTGTGATACTGCGAGTACTCGTGATACTGCGAGTACTGCTGTTACTTCAGGGATTCTTCTGGAAGGTGTAAATGAGGCACGCAGTGACTGCAACGACCACAACCACAGTGAAGACGCCAAAGACGATCTTCCAAGTGGAGATGGAGCCTAAAACACAAGAAATTATAAATAAGTCTGAACCAGGACTAAACCAGGACCAAACCTGGTCTAAACCAGGACTAAACCAGGTCTAAACCAGGTCTAAACCAGGACTAAACCAGGACTAAACCAGGTCTAAACCTGGACTAAACCAGGTCTAAACCAGGTCTAAACCAGGACTAAACCAGGACTAAACCAGGACCAAACCTGGTCTAAACCAGGTCTAAACCAGGGCTAAACCAGGTCTAAACCAGGACTAAACCAGGTCTAAACCTGGACTAAACCAGGTCTAAACCAGGTCTAAACCAGGACTAAACCAGGACTAAACCAGGTCTAAACCAGGTCTAAACCAGGACTAAACCAGGACTAAACCAGGTCTAAACCAGGTCTAAACCAGGACTAAACCAGGACTAAACCAGGTCTAAACCAGGTCTAAACCAGGTCTAAACCAGGACTAAACCAGGTCTAAACCAGGACTAAACCAGGACTAAACCAGGTCTAAACCAGGACCAAACCTGGTCTAAACCAGGTCTAAACCAGGACTAAACCAGGTCTAAACCAGGACTAAACCAGGTCTAAACCAGGTCTAAACCTGGACTAAACCAGGTCTAAACCAGGTCTAAACCAGGACTAAACCAGGACTAAACCAGGTCTAAACCAGGTCTAAACCAGGACTAAACCAGGACTAAACCAGGTCTAAACCAGGTCTAAACCAGGTCTAAACCAGGACTAAACCAGGTCTAAACCAGGACCAAACCTGGTCTAAACCAGGTCTAAACCAGGTCTAAACCAGGACTAAACCAGGTCTAAACCAGGACTAAACCAGGTCTAAACCAGGTCTAAACCTGGACTAAACCAGGTCTAAACCAGGTCTAAACCAGGACTAAACCAGGACTAAACCAGGTCTAAACCAGGTCTAAACCAGGACTAAACCAGGACTAAACCAGGTCTAAACCAGGTCTAAACCAGGTCTAAACCAGGACTAAACCAGGTCTAAACCAGGACCAAACCTGGTCTAAACCAGGTCTAAACCAGGTCTAAACCAGGTCTAAACCAGGACTAAACCAGGACTAAACCAGGACTAAACCAGGACTAAACCTGGTTCTGCCCCGGTTTAATCATGTATAACAGAATAACTCACCAAAGACTCCTGGGTTGTATTTGACGCCCTGTGGAAGAAACACAGAACATCAGAACATCAGAACATCAGAACATCAGAACATCAAGAACATCAGAACATCAGAACATCAGAACATGGACAGTTTCCTTCTGGGACACAAACATTTGTTCACATCATCGACTGTAGAGACGAGTTTATTTGGAGTTCAACAATGATGATAATAAGATAATATAATATATAATATAGTTCAGAGCGGTGTTAGCTTCTTTCGGACTAGCGGTGTTTACAAAACAGCTGAGTTCACGCATGCGCACTGTCCTCTCTGATGACGTCATCAAATGAAACTATAGCTGGATATCGGGTTTCAGGCCGTTTTGGAATCCACTAAAAGTCTACACTGACACAGCGATCTTCTGTGATTTGAAAAGTGCTAAAGTTTGTGTTATTTGGACACCGCAAAGTAATGCCCCGAGCACTCACGCTAACGGATACGGGATCATTAGTAGAACAGAACGGCTCAACATAACTTCTACAAAACTGCTCCAATTGACACCAAACTGCTATGGGTGAGCCGAAAGAAGGCTCAGATTGTAAAAAAAACGTCAATTTTCCTTTAAAGGTCCACTGTGGAACATTTCCTCACATTAGAACAGTTAAAGCTCCACTGTGGAACATTTCCTCACATTAGAACAGTTAAAGCTCCACTGCGGGACATTTCCTCACAGGAGAACAGGGTGAGGAGGAGGAGTTTTACCCTGAAGAAGAGTGACAGCTCGTCCCAGGTCTGGCGGTTGCGTTCACACCGCAGTAGCGCCCCCTGGTGGAACAGCAGGTCCACGGTCAGAACCACGTTGGGTTTCTGGGCGATGTTCTCGCTGTGAGCGTGGTAATCCTCATGGAACGTGTGATGGAGAACCACCAAGACCACAGGCCGGTCTCCTACACAACACACAGGGTTCAGTCCTGGTTTAGACCTGGTTTAGACCTGGTTCAGTCCTGGTTCAGTCCTGGTTTAGTCCTGGTTTAGTCCTGGTTTAGTCCTGGTTTAGTCCTGGGTTAGTCCTGGTTCAGTCCTGGTTTAGTCCTGGTTTAGTCCTGGTTTAGTCCTGGTTCAGACCTGGTTTAGTCCTGGTTTAGTCCTGGTTTAGTCCTGGGTTAGTCCTGGTTCAGTCCTGGTTTAGTCCTGGTTTAGTCCTGGTTCAGACCTGGTTCAGTCCTGGTTTAGTCCTGGTTTAGTCCTGGTTCAGACCTGGTTTAGTCCTGGTTTAGTCCTGGTTTAGTCCTGGGTTAGTCCTGGTTTAGTCCTGGTTTAGTCCTGGTTTAGTCCTGGTTCAGACCTGGCATGTAGCTCTCGGCCTCGCTGATGTCACTTCCGACTCTGGAGGTGATTGGACAGAAGACCAGGACGTAGTCTGAGTCCTGGACGTCTGTGACCTCATACTGCCCCCAGGTGGTGAGCGTGCGCAACACCTCCTCCTGCGCTCCCTGGCTCCTCCCAGTGGAGAGGAGTTTGAATCTCCTCCAGGAACCTGAGGAGAAGGACGGGATCAGGGAGGGCATCTGACACACACGATACAGGAGCGTGTGTGTGTGTGTAAACCTGAAACACTCGGACTGCAGAGAACTGTTAAAAGTATCGCTCATATTAACGCTGAGAGATGTTCTGGCTCAGCTCAGACCCCTGGTGGCTCCATCCCTGGATACAGTAGTTGATGCTTTAATCTTCAGGGTTTGGCTCTGTGAGGATATTGTTCTTTGATTTCTCCAGCGCCTTTAACACAATCCAGCCCTCTGATGGGTGAGAAACTGCTTAGGATGGGTGTCAGCTCCTCCACTGTCTCCTGGATTTCTGACTCCCTGTCAGGCCTCAGTGCGACTGGAGACCACCCTGTCTGACACTGTGGTCAGTAATGTAGGAGCCCCTCAGGGTACAGTCCTGTCTCCATTCCTGTTCACTCTGTACACCTCTGATCTCCAGTACAGCTCAGGGTCCATCTGCAGAAGTTCTCTGATGACTCTGCGGTGGTTGGGTGTATCAGGGATGGACAGGAGATGGAGAACAGGACGCTGATTGCAAATTTTGTGGAGTGATCCCAGGCAAACCATCTTCTCCTGAACTTAGACAAGACCAAGGAACTGGTGATTGACTTCAGGAGGATGAGGTCACCTGTGGAGCCCATCACCATCCAGGGTCATGAGGTGGACATGGACTGCTACAAGTACCTGGGCGTCCATGTGAACAACAGGCTGGACTGGAGGGACAACTGTAATACTGTGTACAAGAAGAGCATGAGCAGACTCTACTTCCTGAGGAAGCTCAGGTCTTTTAATGTGTGCAGTAAGTTACTGGAGATCTTCTCCCAGTCTGTGGAGGCCAGAGCCCTGGACTCTGCTGTGGTCTGCTGGGGGAGCAGCACCAGTAAAAGAGACATCGGACGGATTGATAAACTGATCGGTAAAGCTGGACACGTGATCGGCTGTGAGCTGGAGACATTTGTCACACTGAGGGACAGGAGGACACTGGACAAACTGCTCTCCATCATGGACACTCCTGCTCACCCACTGCACCAGACCATAGAGGGACAGATAATACTCCCTACAACTGTACAACAACTCACCCTTTTGACAACCTCATGTCCGTGTCCTGCCGCAAAAAGCTACACCGAGTAGTGAGAGCAGCTGAGAGAATCGTGGGTGTCTCTCTCCCCTCCCTGCAGGACATCTACCGCACCCGCCTCACCCTCTGGGTGATCCCACCCACCCATCCAACTGCCTCTTCAGTCTGCTGCCATCAGGAAGGAGACTGAGGAGCCTCAGGGCCAAGACCAGCAGACTGAAAGACAGCTTCATCCACCAAGCTGTCAGGATGCTCAACTCTCTCCCAATCACACTGCTGCTTAAATCACACTGCTGCTGAAATGACACTGCTGCTTAAATTACACTGGCACTGCTGCTTAAATGACACTGCTGCTGAAATGACACCACTGCTTAAATTACACTACTGCTTGAATTACACTGACGCTGCTGCTTAAATGACACTGACACTGCTGCTTAAATGACACTGCTGCTTAAATGACACTGCTGCTTAAATGACACATTTGAGCTTTATTCCGCTCCACATTGTGTGTTTTACTTATTTGTATTATACACAAGCCTTTTGTACTGTTACTACAGGTATATGTGATGTTTTAGTCCTGGTGTTTATTGTCTTGTTTATCACATGTTTTATGTTCACTGTGGGTCTAGGGGGCGCTGTGTGTGCCACCTGTGCATATGGTTTTTAACAATAAAGCTGAACTTTGAACTTTGATGTCCTGTCAATCATTCTATCTTTCCTTCTTTATGACCTTGTTTATGGCTGAGATGTTTTATTGCTTATTTTTATTACTTTATTTTATTTTGACTTGTACATTTACATTTATATAATTCCACTTTATTTGACACCTTCTCTTGTTCTTCTGTGCAACTTGTTTAACATGGATTATTACATTTATATTTTTTACTCTTTGGTATTAGAATAGATCATGATGTACAAATGATTGTGTCCAAACCGAGTCTATTAAAGGGATAGTGCGGTGTTTCGGCGCTTACCGCTCACCGCGTCCTCAGCCCGGTTCTGCCCCGGTTCTGGAGCTCGGGAATGTAGCTCCGGTAAGTTAGCGGGGACAGTTAATAAAACTTGTTTTTCCTTCTCAAAACAATATTTGTCCAAAAAGTGATATATTTGCGTCACAAACAGTTGTCCGCTAAAAATTCAGCAGCATAATTCACATTTGCATATTTCCTCTCGATTCGTATCACTGCGCTCAGGTGAGCTCTATTAGCCCGCTCACTTGTAAACATCTGTGTATGGCGGATGTCGTTGTACCACATCCACCGTACACATCCGCTTAAAGTGAAAAAAAAATAAAGAGCTAACCTGGGCGCAGTGTCACGTAAATATATCACTTTTCGGACAAGAAGAAGAAGAAAAACAAGCTTTATTAACCGTCTCCGCTAACTCACCGGAACTACGATCGCGAGCTATGTTACCGGAGCAGAACCGGGCTCAGATCACGCCGTCATGGGGAAGTCGGTGTTAATCTCACGACACTGTTGAAGCTAGTGATGTGCTGACCGTTTCGACGAGAAGCATGTATGGACGCGCGTGTTGATGACGTATGCGGTGACGTCCGGAGCCTTGGGAAGCGGCCGTACCACGGGACTGATTCAGGAAGTGATTCGCCGGTTTGGCGCACAATTCGAAATAAAAGAGACAGTGAAACGCAGTGGATTCCCCCTCACATTCTGTGTTTTTGGGATATTGCGCGTCTTTTGGCATCTGATTCAAGCTTCTTCTTTTTTTTTGCAATGGAACCAGCAAGAAAGAAGAGGATTTTCCCCAGTTTGGGAGCATTTTGAGCTGATCTCACCTAATAAGGCAGTGCTTCTCAATTATTTTCTATGACGCCCCCCCTAGGAAGAAGAAAAAATTTCACGCCCCCCTCCCTGTGCACGACTATTAATAGTATTATTTGTCTAGAAAATTATTAGTACACCTCTGCATAACAATGTATCCTTTTATTAACATTAAAAACAAAAAAAGAAAGAAACTTCCAACAAACACTGCACTCTTTTTTTACACTGAGGACTCAAATATTAATGTGCTTTTAATGCAGCTTTGTGCACATTTGTTTACGTTTTACAGAAACGAAACTTAAAAACCACATGGTCCATTTGCATAAACTCAAAGCTCAGTGGAATATAACGTGTTTTTTCTGTGACAGAGGATGTTCTGCTGATGGCAAGTCTGTTCTGTGCGTATATCGCGTATTTAAGGTCGCCGACCCCTGCCCCAGAGCGACAACGAGAGCGCTACTGCCAACTACTGTTGTTGATGTGCAATTACACTTTCGTTCTAGTACAGTATGGCAAAAAAGCATGTTTCCCAGGTATGTATGTGTACAGGTATGTTCGTGTACAGGTATGTACGTGTACAGGTATGTTCGTGTACATGTATGTACGTGTACAGGTATGTACGTGTACAGGTATGTTCGTGTACAGGTATGTACGTGTACAGGTATGTACGTGTACGTGAACCCACGAAGACATCATTACATCATATTAGCCATTTCAAGATTGTACACTGTTCCTCGCTCTATCGCGGTTCACTGTTCGCCGCCTCGCTGTTCGCAGATTTTTTTTTCTTTTTTTTTAATAGTGTGACATTGTGTTCTGCGTCCTGATTGGCTAAGAGACAAGACCAGAACTAAACGTGCTATAAACCAGGTCTAGACCAGAACTAAACCAGATCTAGACCAGGTCTAAACCAGATCTAAACCTGGACTAAACCAAGACTAGACCAGATCTAAACCAGGATTAAACCACCATGTGTCGCTCTTTGCTGGTTTCGTGCGGCTGGTTTGTGTCTCGGGCTGAGAGGACGCGGTCCGGGCGCTGTGGTTTGATCTCGTGCTCGCAGCCCCGGGGTACGCGCGGCCTCGCGCCGGTCGTGCTGCTCTGTCACAGATTTGACCACGATGAGGGGTTGGTGCGCGTGGCGTCCCGGGATGTGGCGGTGCTGTTGGTGCTTCCGGCTCGTCCCTCTGTGCTCACACTGTGTTTGAATGAGAAGCAGTCCGAGCCGCACCGGGCTCCAGGGCCACACGAGGAGCGGAGACATGAGTCACTGGATCCGTACGAAGTCCAGGTCTAAACCAGGTCTAAACCTGGACTAAACCAGGACTAGACCTGGTCTAAACCTGGACTAAACCAGGACTAGACCTGGTCTAAACCTGGACTAAACCAGGACTAGACCAGGACTAGACCAGGTCTAAACCAGAATTGCGGCTCTTTGCCTTGTTTCGTGACCACGGGTGCACGTGTCCGCGTGCCCCCCCCCCCACGCGTCACTATTAATACATTTTGTTGAAAATCTATGAAAGTTTGAGTGTTTAAACAAGAGAGAAATGTGAGAAAATGTTAATTCCAGTCTGAGAAAAGCGTATAATGTGTGTGGTGAGGTGTTTACAGCCTTAAAGGGATATGCCACCCCCAAAAGACAGCCGCAGCACACAGCACGCTGCGTAACAGGGATTCCCCTGTCAGCGTGGTGTGTGCTTCGGCTGTGTTTTTCCGCACTGAAAAATAGTTCCCACCCAAAATGACCAAGTCAAGCTCTCCGTGTTGATTTGCACATTTATTTGCACTCGATATGAATGCGCACTACACAGAAAGTAATTGGGAAAAGCATCGAGCAAATTAATTCCTTTTGGCCGAAATCTTTCTCTGGCGCCGTTAGACTCCAGTCTAACGCGGAGGAGCAGCAGATACCGCGGCGGTCAGTGGCGACAGACTCGGACAATGGCTGGGTGAGCAGGAAAACGCTTTCCACCACTTATTTTAGTCTCTGGACTGTGGGGAGATGCCCAAATTTGACCTGGGGGTGGCATATCCCTTTAAAACATGGAGAATATAAAGTTGTCCTACTTCGCGGATTTCACGTATTGCGGGTTATTTCTGGAACCGAACCCCCGCAATAAACCAGGGACCACTGTACTTTTTTTTAGACTTTGAAAGCCACGGTGGAGAAGAGCAACTGACACTCATCTATAAAAGTATTTTTGTCTTTATGGCACAGATTCACTTGTCACATAAGCACATAAACATAAACAAAGTCACACAAGCACGTTTTACATCATAACTCCAAATCCTCAAACTTCTTTCAACCTCCAACATTTCACTGGAAGCACTCAGCATGTTGTACATTTCTTTGTCCACATGATGGCGCAGTGGAGCAAACAAAGCACGTTGAAGCTTTGAAACATGCGTGAAGAAGTTGGCTGTGACGCAACTGTGCGTCATGGGGCGTCATTTGGCCATCACTAACTGTTTTTTTTATTTAAACCTTTATTTAACCAGGGAAATCCCATTGAGATTAAAAACCTCTTTTTCAAGGGAGCCCTGACAACTGTCCCTTTAATATCATGTTCATAGCATTATTATTATTATTATTATTATTGTTATTATGATTATTATTATGATTTTTTTTTAATTCTCATATTAGCATGTGTGTGTTTTCGTGTGTGTTTGTGTTTGTGTTTTTGTGTGTGTGTGTGTGTGTGTGTCCTGTACTCACGTGCTACGTTGCTGTTCATGTTTCTGCTCCTGTCACAACACAAACACATAATTCAGAAATATTCCGTACTGAAGCATTAAACATCCACGTATCCAGGGACGGACTGGACTCAGCACATGTGACCTCATTTCAAAATGATCGGATTAGCGACATTTTGGTTATTGAACAGGGGCCGCGGACCGGACCCCGCGGACCCCGCAGACCGGACGGGCGCGGACCGGACGGCGGGTCTGGCTCCCGTCGCCCCTCCTGAAGCTCCTGAAGCTCCTGAAGCTCCTGAAGCTCCTGCCGCAGCTGCAGCACAAACTTCAGAACTCAAAGTGTTTGGAGACTTGGACTCACCTGAGGGACTGGTACTGGTACTGGTACATCTGCGAGGCTCTCCGAACCCGAACCCTGACGAACCCTGACGAACCCTGACGCAGCACAAACACTTTCACTTTCGAGTTCAGAGCGTCAAGAGGAAGTGCGAGACTTTCACAATAAAACAGACCACTAAAACCAGGACTAAACCAGGTCTAAACCAGGTCTAAACCAGGACTAAACCAGGACTAAACCAGAACTAAACCAGGTCTAAACCAGGACTAAACCAGGTCTAAACCAGGACTAAACCAGGACTAAACCAGGTCTAAACCAGGACTAAACCAGGACTAAACCAGGTCTAAACCAGGACTAAACCAGGTCTAAACCAGGTCTAAACCAGGACTAAACCAGGTCTAAACCAGGACTAAACCAGGACTAAACCAGGACTAAACCAGGTCTAAACCAGGACTAAACCCGGTCTAGACCAGGACTAAACCAGGTCTAAACCAGGACTAAACCAGGTCTAAACCAGGACTAAACCAGGTCTAAACCAGGACTAAACCAGAACTAAACCAGGTCTAAACCAGGACTAAACCAAGTCTAAACCAGGACTAAACCAGGACTAAACCAGGACTAAACCAGGTCTAAACCAGGACTGAACCAGGACTAAAACCAGGACTAAACCAGGACTAAACCAGGTCTAAACCAGGACTAAACCAGGTCTAAACCAGGACTGAACCAGGTCTAAACCAGGTCTAAACCAAGTCTAAACCAGGACTAAACCAAGTCTAAACCAGGACTAAACCTGGTCTAAACCAAGACTAAACCAGGTCTAAACCAGGTCTAAACCAGGACTAAACCAGGTCTAAACCAGGACTGAACCAGGACTGAACCAGGACTAAACCAGGTCTAAACCAGGACTGAACCAAGACTAAAACCAGGACTAAACCAGGACTAAACCAGGTCTAAACCAGGACTAAACCAGGTCTAAACCAAGTCTAAACCAGGACTAAACCAGGTCTAAACCAGGACTAAACCAGGACTAAACCAGGTCTAAACCAGGACTAAACCAGGTCTAAACCAGGTCTAAACCAGGACTAAACCAGGACTAAACCAGAACTAAACCAGGTCTAAACCAGGACTAAACCAGGTCTAAACCAGGTCTAAACCAGGACTAAACCAGGTCTAAACCAGGACTAAACCAGGACTAAACCAGGTCTAAACCAGGACTGAACCAGGTCTAAACCAGGACTAAACCAGGTCTAAACCAGGTCTAAACCAGGACTAAACCAGGTCTAAACCAGGACTGAACCAGGTCTAAACCAGGTCTAAACCAGGACTAAACCAGGACTGAACCAGGTCTAAACCAGGTCTAAACCAGGACTAAACCAGGACTAAACCAGGACTAAACCAGGTCTAAACCAGGACTAAACCAGGACTAAACCAGGACTAAACCAGGACTAAACCAGGTGTAACCCAGGTGAAAAAAACCTGCTCCAGAGCCGTTCTCATGCTATTTAATTTTCGGAATGCGTTGTGCTGACGTCATCACGCTAGACCGCAGTACCGCCAATCAGGCAGTATATTAACAGGAAGTTAGACGCGCCGGTCAGTGCAAGGCATAGGATTTCAGGACAGATGCTACAGGTGGGTTAAAGTTATTTTTATAGCTTATTTCGTCGTACTTTGTCGATTCATTAAATGCAATTGCTGTCGGAACTTTAGGAGCTGACTACTGGGTCCCGACCACTACAGAAACGAGTGCGAGCACGCGTTAACAACTGGATTGGTGAGTTGCGCTAACATGTAGCTTAGCTTCTCGTTCAAATGCATGGCTTAGCCTAGCCTAGCCGAGTCCATTTGTTTCAATAGAGTGGTTAGCCTCGTCTTTAATGCCCGATTTCTCAAAATGTATTTAACTAAATAACTTGTAATTCATATTGAGTTTTTACCACATCATTATCTGACTGTGTATGATTTTTGGTTGTAATTCGATGCACTTTAGGCCCAAACTTAATCATTGTTTGGAGCCTGATGATCCCAATGCAGTATTGCACTGAATGCACTTTGCACTGCATGAAACTAGTAGTGCTATCCTATATATGCTATATTTACTTTACCATACATTGATAATTGAACAACATGATGATTCAATATTTAACACTGATATTGGCGCATTGATTGATTATTTTATGAACACACTGTGTGGTTATTTATTGATTATGATTGAACTATACGATTATGATGATTGATGTGCACATATTGATTTGGTCCTGTTCTTGTGCAGGCCAGGTCTGATGGCGAGCTAGAACCCAAAGGATCTGAACTGAACTAAGGCAACAAGCCTGACATATACTTTCAACTCAGCCCGGATTCAGACTCAAGACCCTCACCTGCTCGGTTGGGCCGGTAGGAGGCTCTTGTAGACGCCCTTACTTTTGAACTTTTTTGTCCGTTCGCACAGCTCGTGGCTACTCATTGCAGACTCACTCATACTTGCACTTTCGCACAACCTACCTCAGCCTCATATGGACAATCTCCACGCCACGAACTCGTTGCCTATTATATGTGGGATAAATTACAGCACTGTCTGCTGTTACGTATGGACTATTTAAATTGCTGAATGCACAGTATTTGTCTTTTGAATGTATATTTTCTTGAATTTGGAAATTGATTGTAAATGATTTCTTGAATGGCCATTCTTAGTACTACATATTTGTTAATGTTTGTCTTTTCAATATAAGGTACCAGCAAATCTAAATTAATGTCTGTTTGGTTCTTCACTCCACTCCTAGAGCCGTGACTAGAGTTTTCTGAACTAGCCTACTCCAACTACAACTTATAATAACATTGTTACCTACCTCTTATTAGCCTTGTGTAACACACATGCTACATACACATCACTGAGGATCTGTCCTGGACACTACATACAGACACTGTGGTTAAGAAAGCCCGACAAAGACTCTACTTTCTGAGGAAGTTGAGGAAGTTTGGTATGAACACCAGCATCCTCACAAACTTCTACAGGTGCACCATCGAGAGCCTGCTGACGGGCTGCATCATAGTGTGGTATGGGAACTGCACCGCTCAGAGCCGCAAAGCACTACAGAGGGTGGTGCGAGCGGCAGAGGACATCACTGGCAGCAGTCTCCCCTCCATCCAGGACATTTACCACAGCAGGGGTCTGCGTAAAGCACGCAGCATCACTAAGGACCATACTCATCTGGCACAAGGACTCTTCCGTCTGCTACCCTCTGGTAGACGATACAGGAGCCTGCAGCACGCACAAAAACACTCAAAGACAGATATTACCCCTGTTTACTTTTTCCCTTGTATTTTTATTGCATGCTGTTAAGTGTATTTATAATGTGTAGAGCAAAGCCATGTTAACTAGCTGTACTATATGTAATGACGTCACGCTCTACGTAAGTGCCCGCGCGCTTCAGGTTGTGGCCATGTGTTCAATAAATGGCTGTTGTAAGTTTCACGGTCAAAGAGAGAAGATGGTGTGCCGACTTTTTCTTAGACATGCTAGTCGATAACCACTGTGGTAACTGAATTCACTCAAGACTGCTGCGGAGATATGGCGGATATCCCCACACAGGCTATTAGTACTTCTCGACTATCTTAGCGAGTCAACGGGTTCTTCTGATCCTCAGCACCTTGTGTTGGTCCTCCATATGACAAATAAACTATCTTGAATCACCTTGAATCATATAAAATAGCCTAGACACAGGTCTAACCTGCAGTAGCTGTGAATAACTGAAAAATGGGCCAGCAATAAACATGTTAGAGTTTTCTTTGAACATTTGTTTTTTAGAGGTTTGAAGGCACAACATAAAGTCTCCAAACTCTCAGAACATGGACATTTAAAATGAAACAAAATAAAGAGAACAAAATAGTTCAAAGAAGCATGTCTTATTTTAATCCTGCCCCTACAGTTTACAATATTTCACCTGTATGATATTCAGTGTACAGTTAAGTACATTATAGTGTCTCTTTACACATTTGACATCAGATAAATTAGATGAAAAAACAACACACACACACACACACACACACACACACACACACACACACACACACACATTACACATATACACACATTTGTAATATATTATCAATAATAACTTTTTAATAACAGTTCATTAATATGGGCTTTCTTGGTGGTACATCTTGAAGAAATGTTTAATGAATACATTTGAGGTGCATGCATATACTTAATGATATTTCTATATCATACAACATATAAATATTTATTTGTGTATTATTTGAATGAACACTGGAGATGAATGTGTTCTGTCTCTGTGGAATGTGTGTCAGGAAGGGAGATTGCGAGGTTGGGGGGTCTGTGGAATTTATGACAGGAAGGATCTGGTTATGGTGAGCGCGCTGTGGAGGAGGGGAAGACTGGAGCACTGCGCGGATGATGAGCAGGAGAATGTGGGCCGGAGCAGAACATATTATTTGCATATTGTATTTTATCTGTGTGTGAGGGAAGAGCAAGCGGTCAGTTTGCAGCTCCTGGCGTAAGACTTGCCACTGTAAACTCCAGGGAAGGGGTAGTCACTTTTTTGTACGCACTGGGTAAGGCGTATGTAGGCGTCCACACCAGGGCACAAATTTGGATCCAGAGCTCTGTATTAGAAATTTTGTTAGGGAAATAAACTTTTGGTAAATTTGAACCTTTTTGAATCTTGGTCATCTCTTGATAAGAACACGCAATATACAACAATCTCTAAAAAGTTACCTTTGTAAATTAAAACAAAAATTTTCTCCGAGTTCATTCCAAAAATGTCC
This sequence comes from Paratrypauchen microcephalus, assembly GCA_036785185.1. NCBI lineage: Eukaryota > Metazoa > Chordata > Actinopteri > Gobiiformes > Gobiidae > Paratrypauchen > Paratrypauchen microcephalus. Next base: position 2,782,802 of record JAVJIX010000131.1, read on the forward strand.
TCCACTTGTAGCCGTACTCATTTGTCTAATTGTTGTTCTTTTACTTTTTTAAATTTGAGCTCGTCTCATAGTCCAAAACCCTCTTGTGTCTCTTTGAATATATTTCGAGAGACAAGCGGGTTATGGACTATGTGAAAATGTCGTGTAAATGAAATTTGTCTGTCACTTTTAACATCATTTCAGCCAAACACACTTTTTATTCCAAGTTGTTGTTGAATAGATGCGACTCTTACTAAAGCCAGTGTGTGTGTGGCTGCTGTCTGTCTCTGAGGGCCCTGCTCATTTGGCTCTGAAGCACTTTCACCTTGTTTTTTAAAGTGCTCTATGAAGAAAGTTGGACCGGATTATACGACTACTATCTACTGCATACCACAATTATACTGCAATTTAAAAGGAGAAAAAATAATAAAAACTACTAGTAAAATGTGAAGGTCCTGTTGTGTTCACGTGGCTGTTGAGTTCCTGGTTCCTCCTGGAGTTGTTTAGTTTCATTCACGTTTCAGTAATCCTGCACATTTAGACTGTCAGAGCTCACAACACTCACACCTGGACTGTTGCGCCATCTGGTGGTAGTAAAATGAACTGAAGTGACGTTTTCTTTTTCTCAGTGGGACTAAAGCCCTAAACTCAAACAGAGCTGCGAAACTGGGCAGTACCTGGAGGACTAAAGGGAAGAGTGAGGGTGGATTTGGTGTTTAGTTCCACGTCACTTATAGATGTTCATTATTTGACCCTCGACATTTCAGATTTCAGTGCGACAAAAATAACACAAATGTTTGGGTTGAATTTTCTCCAGTCAAGTTTTTATTTTCACCATCTAAACCTGCAAGATCACCTTTTACCTTTTTATATTTCAGGATTTTTGTGACATGTTCTGTTGTTTTTAAAGTCGTGTGGAGTGGGACAGACTCATGTTGTTTTTTTTGTTTTGATTTTTACATTGTCACTGATTTAGAACAGACTGATTGAAAGAATCATTATATCATAAGAGTCACATATGTCCACCAGGAGGCGCTCTCAGATCCACTGCAGACACAGAGGAACCTCCCAACACTCTAAACCCTGGAAACAGAGGCTCAGTGAAGGAGGAGCTGGAGGTGTGGAGGTGGAACAGTTTTCCATCAGAGAGGACCTCATAGAAGGACAGAGATCCAGCCTCAGAGTCCAGGAACACAGAAACTCGACCTGAGGAACGGGAGGAGGAGGAGGAGAAGTAGGAGGAGAAGTAGGAGGAGGAGGAGGAGAGGTTTGTGCGTTTGTTGTTGTGATAGAAAGAGTAATCTCCACATTCGACCCTCAGACTCCAGGACTGATCATTGAGTCCAAACACACACTCCTCTCCCTCTCCTCTCCGTCTGATTCTTCTGTAACTCACTGCTATTTCAATGCCCCCCCTCCACTGCACCTCCCAGTAACAGCGCCCCCTCAGGCCAGTGCAGCTCAGGACCTGAGGGCAGTCTGTAAATCTGTCCTCATGATCTGGATACTGCTGCTCCTCTGTCACAAAGGTCACTGTCCGTTTGTCCTCAGACAGTTGGAGGTTTCTGTGAGCTGTGTTTGGATCCAGAGAGAACCCACAGGAATCTGAGGACACAAACACATGACATCACTTCCTGTTCCTGACAATCTGAAAAGTTGTTTTATTTCATTTATATTTTAAGATGTAATAATGGTGAACAATAACAATCATGTCTCAAGTCTGTCTACATACACTCAACAAAAATATAAATGCAACACTTTTGTTTTTGCTCCCATTTTTCCTGAGATGGACCCAAAGATCCAAAATTCACTCCAGATACACAACACTACCATTTCTCTCAAACATTGTTCACAAATCTGTCCAAATGTGTGACAGCGAGCACCTCTGCCCCGCCGAGACAATCCACCCCACCTCACAGGTGCGCCACATCAAGATGCCGATCCAACATCATGACCAGTGCACAGGTGCGCCCCAGACTGCCCACAATAAAAGGACACCCCGAAATGTGCATTTTTTTTGCTTTATTGGGGGTCTGGGGACTCAGAACCAGTCAGTATCTGGTGTGACCACCATTTGCCTCATGCAGTGCAACACATCTTCTTCACATAGAGTTTATCAGATTGTCAATTGTGGCCTGTGGAATGTTGGTCCACTCCTCTTCAAAGGCTGTTATGGACGAAGAACACAGGTGCATTTTATTGATGGCATTTTGAATGCACAGAGATACCGTGATGAGATCCTGAGGCCCATTGTTGTGCCATACATCCATGAACATCACCTCATGTTTCAGCAAGATAATGCACAGCCCCATGTTGCAAGGATCTGTACACAATTCTTGGAAGCTGAAAATGTCCCAGTTCTTGCATGGCCAGCATACTCACCGGACATGTCACCCATTGAGCATGTTTGGGATGTGCTTCACCGGCGTATACGACAGCGTGTACCAGCTCCCACTAATATCCAGCAACTTCACACAGCCATTGAAGAGGAGTGGACCAACATTCCACAGGCCACAACTGACAATCTGATAAACTCTATGTGAAGAAGATGTGTTGCACTGCATGAGGCAAATGGTGGTCACACCAGATACTGACTGGTTCTGAGTCCCCAGACCCCCAATAAAGCAAAGAAAATGCACATTTCGGGGTGGCCTTTTATTGTGGGCAGTCTGGGGCACACCTGTGCACTGGTCATGATGTCGGATCAGCATCTTGATGTGGCGCACCTGTGAGGTGGGGTGGATTGTCTCGGCGGGGCAGAGGTGCTCGCTGTCACACATTTGGACAGATTTGTGAACAATGTTTGAGAGAAATGGTAGTGTTGTGTATCTGGAGTGAATTTTGGATCTTTGGGTCCATCTCAGGAAAAATGGGAGCAAAAACAAAAGTGTTGCGTTTATATTTTTGTTGAGTATATGTTGAGCTCAAATCACACTAATGTTTCCTCTATAACTGTGAAGATTTAAAGTGTGATAAAGTTCCATCATGTTAATGTCCCCATGAACTGAATGAAATACAGAGACTCACACTTCCTCAGACCTGGGACCATCCACTGTTCTCCAGCAGGATCCAACCTGAAACACACAAGTCCAGTTTAGACCAGACCAGAGACCAGGACCTGGACCGACCATGGACCAGAGACCCACTGAACCAGGACCCTCACCTGAGAGACTGCAGGGGGCAGTGGTCCCGTAGAGCGGTCAGGAGCTCTGCTGAGGGTCCTGGATGGTTGTAGCTGAGGTCTAACTCTCTCAGGTGGGAGGGGGCGGAGCTCAGAGCTGACGCCAGAGCAGCCCCGCCCCTCTCTGAGACCAGACATCCAGACAGCCTAGAGACACACAATTACACTAATGTGGACACAAGGGGGCAGAGTGCATCATGGGAGCGTCTCACCTGAGAGTCTCCAGTCTGCAGGGGGCGCTCTCCAGTCCAGAACACAGCAGCTCCACTCCTGAGTCCTGGAGGTTGTTGTTAGTGAGATCCAGGTGTGTGAGACTGGAGGAGCTGAGGACTGAGGCCAGAGGACCACAGCTGTGAGGAGACAGGCCACAGCCACAGAGACTGAGGACAGAGAGGGACATTAGAGACTAGAACCTCCACAAGAGTTTAAATACAGTCTGGACTCACAGGGCTTTGGTGGAGGCTCTGACCACCGGCAGCAGATTCAGGAGAGCTGTCTCTGAGGCCCGGTATTTCCTCAGGTCAAACTCCTCCAGGTCTGAGTCTGAGGACAGTAAGACGAAGGACAGAGCCGACCACTCAGCAGGAGACCTTAACCAGGAGAGCAGACCTCCTCTCATGTATCTCTGTATCTGCTCCACCAGACTGTGGTCGTTGAGCTCGTTCAGACAGTGGAGCAGGTTCAGACTTCTCTCTGCAGACAGACCCTCTTCATCCAGCTTCTGTTTGATGTACTTTACTGTCTCCTGATTGGTCCAGTCACTTCCTGTCTGAGTCAGCAGACCCTGCAGCAGCCTTTGATTGGTCGGCAGAGACAGCCCCAGGAGGAAGCGCAGGAACAGGTCCAGGTGTCCGTTTGGACTCTGTAAGGCCTGGTCCACAGCAGAGCGGAAGAAGACTGTCTCAGACTCAGGACTCTCAGAGGAGTGTGGTGGCTCCAGCAGGTTCTCTCCAGAGCTGAAGAAGGTCTGATGGACGTGAAGAGCAGCCAGAAACTCCTGCACACTCAGATGGATGAAGCAGTAGACCTTGTCCTGGTACAGGCCTGGCTCCTCTCTGAAGACCTGTGTGAACACTCCAGAGTACACTGAGGCCGCTGCAGCATCCAGCCCACACTCGCTCAGGTCACTCTCGTAGAAGATCAGGTTTCCTTTCTGCAGCTGATCAAAGGCCAGTTTTCCCAGAGATCGCACCATCTCCCTGATCTCTGGAGTCCAGTGAAGGTCCACCCCTGATCCCTCGTGATACTTGATGTTCTGGACTTTGGCCTGCACCACCAGGAAGTGGACGTACATCTGTGTGAGACTCCGGGGCAGCTCTGGTTCTATTTGTTCCAGAAGCTTCTGTAGAACCATGGAGAGGATCCAGCAGAAGATCGGGATGTGACTCATGATGTGGAGGCTGCGGATGCTCTTGATGTGGGAGATGACGGCTGTGGCCTGGTCTGTGAACCTCTTCCTAAAGTACTGCTCCTTCTGCGGGTCAGTGAACCCTCGCACCTCTGTCACCATGGAGACGCACTCAGCAGGGATCTGATTGGCCGTGGCGGGGCGCGTGGTTATCCAGAGGCGAGCGGAGGGAAGCAGCCTTCCCCTGATGAGGTTCACCAGCAGCACGTGCACTGAGGTGGACTCTGTGGGGTCGGTCAGGACCTGGGTTCGGCTGAAGTCCAGAGGAAGTCTGCACTCGTCCAGACCGTCAAAGATGAAGAGCACCTGGAGCTGTTGGAAGCTGCAGAGATCTTTGGATGGACTGAAGAAGTGGTGCAGCAGCTCCACCAGGCTGAACTGTGTGTCTCTGAGCACATTGAGCTCTCTGAAAGTGAACGGGAACAGCAGCTGGAGGTCCTGGTGGGCCCTGCCTTCAGCCCAGTCCAGACTGAACTTCTGAGTCAGCACCGTTTTCCCCACGCCGGCCACGCCCTTCGTCAGCACCGCTCTGATTGGCTCTGGTGAGTGTGGGCGGGGATTAAAGAGGTCTTCACATGTGATGGTGGTCTCTGGAGCGGCCGGTCTTCTGGACACGGTCTCCATGTGTCTGACCTCATGTTCCTGGTTGACCTCTGAGGCCCCGCCCTCTGTGATGTAGAGCTCTGTGTAGATCTGGGCCAGGGGGGCGGAGTCTCCTGCTTTAGCCACGCCCTCAAACACACGGCTGAACCTCTGCTGCAGATCAGACTTCAGTTTCCCTCTGCACACTCCAACATAACCACCTGAATAAAGACAAACAGCTGTCGACTCCAGCTCCTTCTGAAAACGTCTTCACTGGAACGTCACACAGTAAATCAGCTGCTTTTAATTGTAAACTTAAATATGCAGCATGGAACTTTTCACTTCTTCAACCTGCTTGTTTCCATGGTGATTTGATTTTATATTTTTTATATAGAGATGAGGAGGCCTGTCACGATAATGACATCGACTTATCGTTGAAAATATGAACGCTGGAACAACATATTTTTGGACTCAATATTTATCGTGTGTACATTTTCTTTTTGAGACTTTTGTTCTTTTTGTTGTAATACGATGAGATTTGAGCCACAGAGTCACAAAAGTAAATTATGATAAATTTGTTGCAGCTCAAGACTTTTGATGAACGTCCACCAGAAAACTGATATAATGAACCTTTAAGGGGCCGTTTAGACGAGGACGACTGCGACTGAAAACGACAAAATATTTTATCGGAAGTGTCTTTCGTTTACACGGCGGCGGCACCGTCGGGCTCTGAAACCGCAAAAATCTGAAGACTCCTTCCAGAGTGTGGAATTCTGAAGACGGCCCGGGTCGCGTCTCCGTCTAAACGGCAAGAAGCGCAAAACATGTTCACGTCGCATACACCTGACATCACACTGGATGCGCCAAGCCGGTAAAAACAATAACAAACATGTCTGACTACCTTGATACCACGGATGTTCAAGTTGCGCTAGCAGCTCTAGTCAACATACAAGAGTCATTTCAACAATTGTATAAAATGTATACGGATACCATAGGTGAACAGAGATGGGTAAAATAAACTATTAGAAAATGACAATTTTTCGCATGCTTGCCGACATGCCGCTGCTTTATCACAGTGCCACCTAGCGGCCTGGCATGCATATTCAATCGAATTCGCCCACTTTTGCGTCTTCGTATAAACAAACATTTCCTGTTGAGAACGCTTGTCTAAACGCAGATAAAAAATTGAAGACGAGACGCCACTTTTGCGTCTTCTGTTTTGATCGTCGCCGTATAAACGTAGCCTAAGTGAAACAGAGAATATCCAGCAGCTGTTCTCAGGTGGATAAAGCACCTCCTCATGTACCGGGTCATAGTACTGTAGTACTGTAGTACTGTAGTACTGCAGTACTGCAGTACTGCAGTACTACAGTACTACAGTACTACAGAACTACAGTACTGCAGTACTGCAGTACTGTAGTTCTGTAGTACTGTAGTACTGTAGTACTGTAGTACTGTAGTACTGCAGTACAGTAGTACTGTAGTACTTTCTGTGAGTCTTTTGTTACTGTGAAGTCAAGTCTGGTGTGGTCTCTTCCTCAGATGGACAGTAACAGAGTTCTTACTGTTCTCCAGGCGCTGGGCCAGCTGCTCCTGGTCCATCCTCCTCAGGAAGTCCAGGGTGATGTTCAGAACCTCTCTGCTGCTCTGCTCCTCCTCCTCACTCTCGGAGCATTCTGGGTAATCTGAGGCCAGGCGCCTGTAGAACTTCTGCAGCTCCTTTTTGACAAAAGTCACAACGCGCTCCTCATGACGCTGGAACAGAACAATAAGAGAAGAGTTTTAGTCAAAGAGAGTACCTGAGGAGCACCCACAGAACCCCACACATGCTGCGCTCGTGGGGTACTCACCCTGAATATGGCGTCCAGCTGCTCCTTTGGGCCTGGCTCCCTGTCAAACAATAAACTCATCATCATTTATTTATTCCAGACTCATGGTCCATAAAAGAACACAATAAGACAGGAGACAAGAGTAAAACAGGGTGATAAAAGACAGCTCAGTGTTTCCATAAAGAGCAGTGGTACTGCACAGCACTAAACCTGGGACTCACCAGCATCAACACCACACAGTTCAGAGAGTCATTTAGGCCACACATGGATTTATACATCAGGTTTGTCATGAGAGCCTGAAAAGTGTTCACACGGGCCTGACAGAACAGGAGACTGGCACTACTGGCCCTGGGCTTTTTCAGCAGCATTCTGAGGACATCATTAGAAGATACTTTGAGCTTTTGCAGTGTGGCCTTCTTATATTTGCCCCACAGTGGGGCTGTATACAAGGGTGTACAGGAGGTTCACACACAGAGACAGTGCTGTTGGGAACATTTTCACAAAGGTACTTCAAGTAGAAAAGATTGATACGAGAAGCTAAAGCTTTAGGACGGGACGCAGGGAACATGGACGGAAACGAGGGAGCGTTTCCCTTTGCTCACACATGGGACTCACTTCTCCAAAGACCACTGCGCGATGGCAGGCATGGTCAGTCTGATAGATCTGCCAGATCTGTCAAACTAACCACGCCTGGGGAGACGCGCCACAGCAGTCAGCTGACACCTCTGAAGAAGACACCTCTGAAGAAGAACACCTCTGAAGAAGAACACCTCTGAAGAAGACACCTCTGAAGAAGAACATTTACATTTACATTTACATTTACTACTGGATTTTACTCCTGTTGCACTGTTGTTTACTACTGTTATTGCACATTTACTACTGGAATTTTTAGTACTGTTGTTTACTCCTGTTATTGCACTAGAATTACTACTGTTGCACACTTATTTTTATTTATCTTAACTCTTATTTATTATTTATTATTTATTATGTTGCACTGTTTTAAGATTTTAGACCGTAGACTTTAGTTTTAACTTTAGATCTCTGTCTTAGATAGTTTTTGTTGTGTTTTGTCTTCATGTTGTATTCTGTACACTGTCTTTTTGCACTACTTGGCCAGAGAGAAACGAAATTTCGATTCACTGTATGTTGAACACATATGGCAGAATTGACAATAAAGCTGACTTTGAACTTGAAGCTGACTTTGAACACCTCTGAAGAAGAACACCTCTGAAGAAGAACACCTCTGAAGAAGAACACCTCTGAAGAAGACACAAGTCCTACCGCCCAAGTGACAAGTGGAAATAAGCAATAGCAATAGTCATATACTGTATCTCACACTGAGATTAAAACACAGGGTCACTGTTTGCACTGATGAAGGGTGAGCAGCAGGTGGTGGTGTCCTGAGAACATGTCCAGATCTCTTACCTCTGCTCTTCAGGAGGATCTTCTCTAAACACTGGAGGATGGGCTTTGGACCAGTCACTTTTCAGAGACAGAGAGCTGGGAGCAGGTTCAGGTCTGGGTTTAGACCCGGGTCCAGGTCCAGGTGGGTCCATGTTGTCGGTGCTGGAATCAGAAGAAGAGTTTGAACAGAACATACAGAGATGTCTCTGATGGTCAGGAGGCCTCTACCAAAACTACTCACTAGTGCTGTGGGACGTGTGAGTAGAACTGAGCTTTAGTCACCAGGACAAAACCAGACTGTGCTGTTTGCTCTCCTGCTTTTAGATCAGACAATGAAACTGAGACTCACAATACAGAGAACATCCACTGGCACAGTGTGCTGGAGTTTGGATTATCAACTGGAAATGTGTTACTAACTAATCTTTGGAGTATGTGACATATTTCATATTCAAAGGTTTCATAAGAAATGTTCTGTGACAGAATGGCCTGAAGTCTGCTCCAACCACATGCTCACAGTGACTGAGGATTAGCTGTGGACATTTTGGAACAATCATATCTTGATTTGATGAAGTGTCTTTTACAAACCTATAACGTAAACGTATTTAGGTTTTATATTTGCAGATAAAAAGACAATTGGCTTTAGTGTATTCTCAGTGCTGGTCCACAGGGGGCAGTGTAGAGCCAGTGGAGCTCATGTGTTCTGCAGTAGTTTAAACTTGTGTCTGTGTAAGTGTGACCCTCTGGAGCACATGACCAGGACAAAGCAGGACAGAAGATACAGACTGAAGAATGTGTTTGACTGAGGAGACAGTCACACAGCAACAGCCCAACTCAGTTTGTCTCTGTTTATCAGTGTGAAAAGACCTGTTCAAATGTCTCACCTCTGCTCTTCAGGAGGAGCTTCTCTGAAGGTTATAGAAAGAGGTTTGGACATGTCACTTTTCAGAGACAGAGAGCTGGGAGCAGGTTCAGGTCTGGGTTTAGACCCGGGTCCAGGTCCAGGTGGGTCCATGTTGTCGGTGCTGGAATCAGAAGAAGAGTTTGAACAGAACATACAGAGATGTCTCCTGTTTAGAAGTTCTGTTCTCCAGACGTGGAGTTACTGTGAAATGTGTCTCTGCCCTGCACCCAGAGCTCTGGTCGGTCTGTGTCCCCCTCTGCTGGACACATCACACTTCACTGGGTGTGACTGTGTTTAAATGTTCTACTTCCTCAGTAGTGTGGCTTTGGATTAGACCAGGACTAAACCTGGACCTTATAGATCCAAACAGGACTAAACTGGGACTAAACTAGTACTAAGCAAATACTTAACCTGGTCTCACCCAAAACCAACCACGTTTGAAAGAGTCTACACCAGGCCCCAGTAGAGGAGCAACTACTTGTACTTTTACTTCAGCACAGTTTTTGTGGTTCAAGATTAGATCAGGTCAAAACCAGGACTAAACGGATCAAAACAAACCAGGAATAAACTCGTTCTAAGGAAATACTTGACCTGGTCTTAACAGGTCAACACCAGGCCCCAATCACAAGACAAAAGTTTGACTAAACTCGATCTAAAACAAAGCTAAACTAATCTACTCAGTGTTGAGCCAAGGAAAGAGCAAAGTCTAAACCAAAGTCTCATTATTTTCTATGTTTATCATAAGAAACACTCACTGCGTCACCGTCGTCTCAAACAGGTCTTACAAACTCAAACACTGACACTTTGGACTTTAGACTTTATGACTTTATTGTCCCCAAGGATCAGGGGAAAAAAATCACGTGTCTAAGTACAGTTACAAGGTTAAAAATGAACACAACTACACAAGTAATGCTCCCAAATGTGTAATTAGTGAAAGTATACAGTACACATGACACATACTACTCACAGTATAGTCACTTTTTACATGACTCCAGCATTTAGTCTTATTTCTAAAAGTGTATTCATGAAAGCATTTAAAGCTGAATGAAGCTGCTTTAAAATCCTGTCTGTGTGTTCTCTGAGCTCTGCTGATGCTGTTGTGTGTGTTTTTCACAGCACTCTTTTGACAAATACACAAAGAGCTAAACAGTAGACACATTACAGTAGACATGAGAGTGCACTCAGTTCAGACATGTAACGGAAGAGGCCAGAGGGGTGAGAAGGGTGAGGACAGAGGGGTGAGGGACAGACACTTGAGGGGTTATAGGAGTGAGGACAGAGGGGTGAGAGGAGAGGGCAGACAGGTAAGGGGCAGAGAGGTCAGTTGGTCATGTATATTCTCTATATGTTCTCTGACGACTCGGCCTTTGTGGGCTGTGTGTCTGAGGGGAACGAGCTGGAGTACCGCTCGGTCATCAGAGACTTTGTGGACTGGTGTGGGCGAAACCACCTGAGCCTGAACACCAGTGAGACAAAGGAGCTGGTGATGGACTTCAGGAGGAGACCACTACCTCACTCACCAGTGAACATCCAGGGGCAGGACATAGAGACTGTGGACAGTTTCAAGTACCTGGGTGTTCACCTCAACAATAAACTGGACTGGTCCCACAACACCGACGCCCTGTACAAGAAGGGCCAAAGTCACCTCCACCTCCTGAGGAGACTGAGGTCCTTTGGAGTGAGCAGGCCTCTGCTCAAGACTTTTTATGACTCTGTGGTGGCCTCTGCTCTCCTCTACGCTGTCGTCTGCTGGGCCCCGAGCACAGGCCTGGACTGGCAATCTGGCACACCGGGCATTTTCCCGGTGGGCCGACAGTCCTCGGGGGCTGGTGCCAATGCTGTTTTTTTTTTGTAGAGGAAGCGTCCCATTGGTCCATCTTCAGTATAGACAGTGGACTAAACCAATCAGGATATAGAAGCTTACGAGAGCGGTCCCGCCCCTTTCTCTGCACTGATCCCGACAGTTTCATAATCATATTGGTATAAGGAGGTGTGACCAGGGAAGTGTATCTCAGCAGGTCAGCAGTAGTAATGTTAGGATAATACCGGGACTTTTAGGTGATGGACAGGCATGCCGCATGGATAGAAAACGGCAAATTTCCCCAAAAGTTTTTTTTGTCAAAATCATCGTATCATCATAGTTGATACTGTATTTTATATTTGACTACTACTTTTCTATTTTTGTGATTGTACATATATATTTATTATCATTATCTTGTGTATATAATTGTGTCTATTGATCAGGTCTATTGATCTTTGGTGCTTTTCCATCTATTTTTCTTTTTGTTCTTTTTCCCTCTGTTATATATCATATTTTATATTTGATGAGTGAGCGACCGTACCCAAAACAATTTCCCTTGTGGATCAATAAAGTCTAAGAATACACTTTAGGTTAACAAGAAACCTTTTAATCATGTAAATGTTTCCACACTGACTCCACTGGGGGCATCCACATTGGTCAGACTTTTTTTGATAAACAACAAATTCCACACACATCATACATTGAATAGGCCGATTTAAGCAACCTTAAGTGAGAGCATCGTTACTTCCGCTCAGACATCTTGTCTTGTCTCTGCTGCCTTAGTTTGAGATTTATCTGATCATTATCAAAAATAAAAATGTTACCTAAAGATACTAAATGTTTTGATGGTTTAGATAGTTCCACAGTTTTTCCAGGTAGTTCCCAATATTTTTATTTTTAATTTAGGTTTTTAGGTTTTCTATTTATCACTTAATAAACTGTAATAATCTGTCCCTCTTCCTGCCTGGTCGAGCCAGGCTGTTGAGGAGAGAGAAGAGAGAGTAGACTACTTTTCCCGTCCAGAGCCTGATAGAATGTAAGAACTTTTAAATTACCCCCAAAGCAATAGTAAAATACATCACTTTGGGGAACACAAACATTAAATTAGTCTGTTGGCCGTTCTGAGCCAAAAATGCCAGGGCCGTTTTTTTGTCCCAGTCCAGCCCTGCCCGAGCAGCACAGAACGGGACAGGAAGAGACTTAATAAGCTGGTCAGGAGGGCCAGCTCTGTCCTGGGCTGTCCTCTGGACTCTGTAGAGGAGGTGGCTGAGAGGAGGGTGCTGGACAAACTTACGTCCATCATGGACGACACCTCTCACCCTCTGCACCGGACTGTAGAGGAGCTGAGCAGCTCCTTCAGCAGCCGACTGAGGCACCCCCAGTGCAAGAAGGAGCACTACCACAGATCCTTCATCCCCACCACCATCAGACTGTATAATTCTACTGTATAGTCCAAACGTGCAATATCGTTTTTCCATACTCTCGTAGTTACTGTTTTTTATTATTACTACTTATTTTTATTTTATTCTTGCCTGCATGCACTTTCTTTCTTGTTCAAACTGTCTCTGCCTGGAGCTACTGTGGTAAGTAAATTTCTCCTGTGTGAGATCAATAAAGTCTTGTCTTATCTTATTTTATATACTAGTGCTCTGGGACGTGTGAGTGCAACTGAGCTTTAGTCCCTGGGGGGCTTTATTCGACAGTCCTCGCTAGTTTTAGTGAGAGTTCGGTTCCATGACTCTCGCTAACCTTAGTCCCTGCTGAGTTACTGGGGCAACATGGTCCTCTGAGCTAGCCTGGTCCGGGGCAGGTTATCGATCAGGTTATCGATCAGGCTAAAGACGAGGCTTAATCAAGCTGTGTCACAGAGAATACTTTATTTTATTTTATTCTTTATTTAATAGGGACAGTGCATATTACTGAACATTTGCAGCATTGCAGTGTAAATATGCCAGATTATAGCAAGAATGCTAATTTCCATCTGTAGTCCCTGAGCAGGTGACTCCACAGCAAAAACAATAAAACAATGACAACTGACAATAACACCAACATTAAAACATTAAAACATTAAACATTAAAACATTAAAACATTAAAAATGTCCACAAGTCTGGTTTTCCTTTAGCCGCTGTTTCAGGTGTGATTTGAAAGTGTCCAGTGTTGGAGTCTCTCTTATTGATGATGGGAGAGTGTTCCAGAACTTAGAGCCTCTGACTGAGAGCACAGTTTGTCCAAATGTAGTGCGTCTGTGCGGGACCTCACAGTTCCCCTGGGCCGTGGCCCTAGTTCCCATCCCACTGACAGTCTTTGTTTTAATAAAATCCTGCAGCGGAGGAGGAGCAAGTCCATGTAAAACTTTATATATAAAACAACCGTATTTAAAATGAACAAAATTATTAAAATTGAGTAAGTTATACTTGTCTAAAATTGTGCAGTGGTGAACTGAGAATGGTTTCTTGTCTAGTATTTTCACAGCTTTTTAAAAAAGTGATTCAACTGGTTTGAGTCTTGTGCCAGCAGCAAGTGACCATGTGGTAATGCAGATCTCTATATGAGACAGAGTCATAGAGTGTAAAAACATTCGTGCCGCATATAGAGTCATGAAGGGTCTTACTTGTTTAAAATTCACTAAGTTAAAATTAACGTTTTTTGTGAGGCGCTTAATGTGTTTCTTAAATGTCAGTGTCGGGTCCAACGTCAGTCCCAGGTATTTAAACTCTTTGACGAGGCTGAGTTCCGCCCCGTCCAGAAAGACACTGGACCGCTGCAGCTCATTTGCTTTTTTACTGAACATCATGCAGACCATTTTCTTTGTATTGAGTTGTAGCATGAGTTTTTGACCCACTTTTGGACAGGAGTCATGGCTGATGATAACTTTTCTGAAACTTCCTGTACAGTTCTGGCATGTGTATAAATTACAGCATCATCAGCATACAGCTGGACATTGACATTTGGACAAAATTCTGGGAAATCATTAATATAAATACTAAATAAAATTGGACCTAAAATACTTCCATGGGGGACCCCTGTTGGACAGTGAAGGTAGGGTGATTTAAAACCAGACAGGGAGACACATTGTTGTCTGTGGGACAAGTATGACTCAAACCAGAGCAACGCCTCTTTAGTTAGATTAAAATGGGATAATTTAGTTAAAAGAATCTGGTGATTTACCGTGTCAAAAGCCTTTTTAAAATCTATGAATACTGCACCTACAAATGCATGTTTATCAAGAAGGCTTTTGACATTTTCAACAAAAAAACAGTTTGCAGACTCTGTGGAGTGGTGACTGCGAAAACCGAACTGCATTGGATGTAAAGGTGTAGTATTTGTGGAGAGATGTTCGTTTAATTGTTCGGCCACCCATTTCTCAGCGATTTTGGAGATGGCAGGGAGGATACTAATGGGGCGATAATTAGCCATCTCAGTTTTACTGCCACTTTTAAAAAAGGGAGAAACCACCGCCATCTTCCAAACTGAAGGCACAACACTTTGTCTGAAGGACAGATTCAACAGATGTTTCACTGGTGTAATTAATGCATCTTTGTGCAGTTTTAAAAAGTGTGTGTCCAGTCCATGTGCATCTTTTGCTTTGGAGGAATTAAGAGAGTTAATAATTCGAAGCACATCTCCATCTGATATTTCTTTAATTTTAAAAACTGGGTCACTAGAACTCACTGTGGGAATTTCTGTTGGTGCAAACTGCTGGGTTATTTCATGTACCGATTTAACCCTCCGGTCGTGTTCGCCTCCAGCCCCCTACTTTAGTGTTCCCGGTCAAAATTGACCGGTCTGTTTTAACTGCTCTTAAATTAGCACAAAAACAGTTTTTTTCAACACCAATTTTTTTATTAAACATTCTTTAGTTGAGAACAACATTTCAAAGTAGTGTCTAACAACAATTTATAGAAGTAAACATTTAATAACATCAGTGAAAATACAATTGGGCACTGAAAATGAACTACAAAATTAACATATACTGTAATACAAAAAATACATGGAAAACCAAACACCAAACTCAACTGTGTGTGTGTGTGTGTGTGTGTGTGTGTGTGTGTGTGTGTGTGTGTGTGTGTGTGCGTGTGTGTGTGTGTGTATTCATGCACATGAGTGGCATGTGACACTCAGGTCAGAGTGGGCCTTGCAAACATAAGCATGACATTAGCAGCATGTCAGGCTCGTTTTGATGTCTCTAGGGGCACAGAGGCCACAACGCTTCCCTTTCTGCCCATGTCCTTGTTGGGGGAGAGCAGCCAGGGCAGCGGCTGGGGCTGGAGCTTGCATGCTCCTAACCAGACTGGCGGAGGCTGGTGTGCGGGGAATGTGCTGGCGTCGCTGTATAAGAGGAGTCACCAAAGCTTTCCCCAGCTCTGCGAGGAAAAGTTTCCTCTTAAAACTTTTCCCCTGATTCCAGGTTGGGTCGATTGCTGTCCACACCACATACGTGTTGAAAGCTGACACATCCAGGATGTTGTGGAACAGTGCCACAGGCCAGCGAGCCGCCATCCGCTTACAGGTGTATGTACCAGTAAGCTTCAATAAAGGAACAATAAATAATAAGTTTAGGAACAATATTCAATCTGTTGTACACAAAATGCTATGATTCACCTAGATAAAAATTAAATAAAATGCATGATGAGACTTTACATTACCTTATCAAGGCAGTCAATGCCTCCCTTGTTCTTGTTGTTGTCCTGGATCATCAGGGGCTTCCTGTCCTCTGTGGTGCTGACAGCGGTGTCTTTGTGTACTGTGCTCATCAGGATGACATTTCTGTTCTTCTTGGGAACGTATGACACAAGAGTGTCAGTGTCAGTGAATGCAAATTGTGATGAGAGTGCCTGTCTTCCTCTGGTCGATACCAGCGCAGGGGGAAGTTCGGGCTTGTTCTTCCTCACTGTCCCTACCATGGTGAGCTTTCTTTTCAGTAGCTCCTGACCAAGAGCATGTGATGTGAAGAAGTTGTCACATGTGATATTATGCCCTTGGAGACCGGTTGTCATGTCCAGCACAACACGCATACCCTGGTTTGTGTATGTGTGTGTGTGTGTGTGTGTGTGTGTGTGTGTGAGTGTGTGTGTGTGTGTGTGTGTGTGTGTGTATGTGTGTGTGTGTGTGTGTGTGTGTGTGTGTGTGTGTGTGTTTGTGTGTGTGTGTGTGAGTGCTGGGGCAGTGTGTATGTGGATGTTTTCTGTATGTTGAATGAATTTTCTCTGGATACCCATTCATTTCCTATGGCGGTCACTTTTGACCGGGAACACCACAGGTGTAACAAGGTTGATTAAAACACTCAAAATTGAATGAAATAGGTGATCATCACTTTTATATGTTCAAGTCCACAGTGTGGAGGATATCATAAGGTCTTGAGGTAATCAGATGAAAAACATAATATTTATGAGTATTATAAGTTGTAAAACGGTCAGATTTGACCCGAACACGACAGGAGGGTTAATAAAATAATGGTTCATCTCGGTAGCAATAGTAAGTGGATTTTGGATGAGGATGTTGTTTATTTTAATTTCAATATTATGATTCTCATTTTTATGTTGTTTGCCAGTTAGTTTATTAATATTTTTCCAGATAACTTTGTTATTTCCTTTTGCTTCATGAATAATTTTTATGAAAAAGTTGGCTTTGGCTTTGCGTATTTTGCTTAGTACTTTGTTTCTAGTCACAGTGAAGGTCTGTCTGTCTGTTGCTAAACCAGATTTCAATGCTTTTTTAAGCAATACGTCTCTTTCTTTCATTATTTTTATACACTCCTTGTCTATCCAAGGTAGAGCATTCTTTGTTTTTTTGGATTGTTTTCCCTTTCTCCTGAATGGTGCTATAATTTCATCAAGTTTTGAACAAAAAAATGTTGCACCCATTTTCTACCTTTTGGTTATTTAGAATTTCGCACCAGTCAGTGTCTTTAAGGGCTACCTCAAGATTTTGTGTTTGATTTGCAGGTATGAAATCATGACTATTTTTGACTGTATATAGATTCTGAAATCTTGCTTTGGATAGTTTTCATGAGAACAGAATTATATTATGATCAGACATTCCTGTGATTAGATTACATGTTTTAATAATCCTATCAGGATAATTTGTAAACAATAGGTCTATTCTAGTTGAAGAGTTTGCAGTAACTCTGGTGGGCCTATCAATGATTTGCTTAAAATTAAGATGATCCATTATGTGTTTAAGGTTTTTTTCTCCCTTTTTTCTCATCCCAGTTTATATTAAAATCACCAATGATAATTAATTCTTTGTTTAAATCACAGCATCCCAGAAGACGTTTCATTTGGTCATAAAAGTCTGCAGTTGCTGATGGCTTACGATAAATGCAGATTAAAGTAAATGACATTTCAGATGAGAGAGAGATAGTTACACAAATGCATTCAAGTTGGAGATCACTTGGAAGTTCCATTTGATCACATTTGTAACTATCCCTGATGTACAACATGACACCTCCACCCCTGCCCTTACCCCTGTCTTTTCTGAAGGTTTTATACCCAGGCATACTTATTACTGCCTCTGGGGAAGAGTGAGTGAGCCATGTTTCTGTGAGCCCCAAAAAGTCAATGTTAGAAGTTTCTAGCAAATGTTCAAGTTGCTCTCGTTTGGGGGCCATGCTCCGGATGTTTAAGTGACCTCCGAATATTCCACGAGGTTTACAACTTGAGTCCCAAACCATTTTGGCTTGATTCAGAGTTTGGAATATTTTAGTTCTGCGGTGTTTGTTGATAACCGGATTCCTCGGTTTAGCGTCCATAGGCGCAGTGCGCCCTCGGCATGGAGCTTGTGAGCCAGTGGGTAGTGTTAGCGCGGCTGGGCACTCACCGGTAGCGGGCTCGCGTTGGTCTATCCGACCCTCGGTGCAGTAGTTCGTCTGTCCAGGCCACGTAGGGCCAGTCTGGTCATCCACGGAGCCAGGAGCAGATGACTCGACCGAGATCGATTCCAAGCCGCAGGAAGAGACAGGCACGCAGGGAAGCGCACCCGTCCTCGGCACATCCCCGTCGCGTCCCGAACCAAGCCCAGGAGCCACGGGCACCTCGAACGACGAACCTGGCAACAGCCCACCGATGGACACACCCAGGCTGCCAGGGGAGCAGGCCGACACGACGGGAAGATGCAGGAGCCACGCAGGTGAGTGAATGCGGCTAGCGGGGCTAGCAGGGCTGCCGGCGCCGGGATGTTGGATGTGATCCACCGCACATGCCGGTGGTGTAATACTTGAGGCCGGTGATGTTATTGGGCCGGGATTAATTTCTATATCCCCAGCCAGAAGCAGCAGAATAATCAGTTTCATTTGTCCGGTGGATGATTTGGGCGAGTTATCCTTCTCGTGCGCTTTTGTAGCGGCAATAGCTTTCCCATCGTTGAGGAGTTTGGAGTAGATTGCGTATTGGCTTTGTGAGGCGTAGTCATTTTTCTTTTGAAGATACTGATGTCTTGTAGATAGTACCAAAATAGTGGACACATAAAACACAGAAAACCAGCCGAGGGAAAATTGTTTGGATGGTTTTGTGCGAGGGCACACAGCACCTGCCAGTCCGTGTGCGCGCTCCGCGGCCATCTCTGAGGCAAAAGGGGAGTCTCTGAGGCCAAAGGGGGATTCTCTGAGGCCAAAGGGGAGTCTGTGAGTCCCTGAGGAGCCGGAACTGTACGAAGGGAAGTCTGACACGTCTTATAGAATATATTTACATCTTAAAGTTAAAAATGACCTCATTAAAGCCACAGTATGCCACTTTTCCGCCCTAAAATAGACAAAAATAAAAGCATGTTTTTAATTTTGGATATCTTTATTGGACTGAAAAATATGCGTCCTTAAGGCCGTGACATGCTACAGGAGAATTTGGAGGCATGACCCGTGTGCAACGTTGAAGCCGCTGTGCTCTGTGTGTGTGTGTGTGTGTGTGTGCTCCGTGTGTGTGTGTGTGTGTGTGCTCCGTGTGTGTGTGTGTGCTCCGTGTGTGTGTGTGTGCTCCGTGTGTATGTGTGTGTGTGTGTGCTCCGTGTGTGTGTGTGTGTATGTGTGTGTGTGTGTGTGCTCCGTGTGTGTGTGTGTGTGTGTGTGTGTGTGTGTGTGTGTGTGTGCTCCGTGTGTGTGTGTGTGCTCCGTGTGTATGTGTGTATGTGTGTGTATGTGTGTGTATGTGTGTATGTGTGTGTGTATGTGTGTATGTGTGTGTGTGTGTGTGTGTATGTGTGTATGTGTGTGTGTGTGTGTGCGTGCGTGCGTGCGTGTGTGTGTGTGTGTGCTCTGTGTGTGTGTGTGTGTGCTCCGTGTGTATGTGTGTATGTGTGTGTATGTGTGTATGTGTGTGTATGTGTGTGTATGTGTGTATGTGTGTGTATGTGTGTGTGTATGTGTGTATGTGTGTGTGTGTGTGCGTGCGTGCGTGTGTGTGTGTTAAATAACTACCGAACTACGGCAACAGCCAATAAAACCAAGCGTTTGTAGCATGTGTGTGTGTGTGTGTGTGTGTGTGTGCTCCGTGTGTGTGTGTGTGTGTGTGTGTGTGTGCAACAGCCAATAAAACCAAGCGTTTGTAGCATGTGTGTGTGTGTGTGTGTGTGTGTGCTCCGTGTGTGTGTGTGTGTGTGTGTGTGTGCAACAGCCAATAAAACCAAGCGTTTGGGACAGACTTAAGATACAAACTCATTAAATAGCAAAAATAATTATTCCTCACCTCTCGTTAAGTTGTAAAGATGCGTGAAAAGTCCTTCAGTCGTCCAGGTAGAATCCATGATAACAGGAGAAGTTCAATTTGTCAACTGGACAAAGTTTGTTTGGTTGAAAACGTTTCGCCGCTCATCCGAGAGGCTTCGTCAGCTCTAGTATTCTAGTACCAGTATTCTTATTAGAGCTGACGAAGCCTCTCGGATGAGCGGCGAAACGTTTTCAACCAAACAAACTTTGTCCAGTTGACAAATTGAACTTCTCCTGTTATCACGTTAAGTTGTAAAGTTAAACTGCAGCATTTCATCCACATTATCCGTACAAATTGTCCTCCGTAAATAATGAGCCCAGTCCACAAAACAGCGCTGTGAATCCAGTTTGAAAGGTTCTTTAAAACTAAAAAGGCCAGAGTAGTTCCTCACGTGTAGTAGTGACTCGACTTCCTGTGGACTTTATCTCCAGCCTTCTGTGGATTAAAAATCATGTATCTGAAGTTTTGCACCAAATTTCACAAATAATAATAACAGTTTTGTCTTGTATCTAAACTAGAAGTGCAGTGCTCTGATTTTTGGAACAAGAGTCTCAAAGCGAGTGGTGTTACTGTAGACAGGAAACAGCTGACTCGATCGCGCTCACAACTTTAGCCTGTGGTCCGCACACAAATCCCGCTGAAGTCTTTGTGACCGGAGATTTAAAATCTCATCAGATTCTCCTCGTGTCTGTGGTGTGCACCTTTTGTAGCGTATTTAAAAATCTCTTAACACCTAAAAATCCTGTAGTGTGTGTTGGCCTTAACTGTGAGTGGGCTCGCATGTCCACAAACCTGACTCTTATTGGTCCTGGAGCAGAGACTTCTCCTGCTTGTTTCCATGGAAATGTTGTTCCTTTGGCTGTAATATATATTCCACAGTATGGCATTAAACCTATCTGTCTCCATGGAGAATGTATGAGAGTACTGCTTCTGAAGTTTTCCTGGACTAGCGGAGTGGCTAAGTGGACGATAGCGTTAGCGTTGTGCTCTTTATGTTTGATTATGTGATTGATCCTGAAGGACTTGAGCTCGTCACAAACTTCTCGCCTCATAAATCACAGACTCCATTTTGACTTTCAAAAGCACTTTAACTGAGTGAAACCTGAGCATGTTTTTGTGCTTCAGTTTAAACAGCCTGAGGAGAGATGCATGATTCAAAGAGGAAAAACTAAAAGAAATTTAAACTGTTGATCAAAACGTTTGTGAAGCATGAGCTGCACTGAGCATGTGCCAAAGTCTGTCTCATTTTAAAGTGAATAAAACTCAGACTAAACTAAAGTGTGTTTGATGAGTGCACAGGGACAGCGTGGGCGGGCGGTCATTTCAGACATTTGTCTCCATCTATAACTCTATCCTCAAACCTAAATCAAAACAAAGAAAACAACAGAAAAACACCATTATGGTCCTGAATGGTTCTGCTAACAAGACCCACACTCCACTCCCACTGCAGATCTAACAGGCCCACCTAACTAACACCAACTGGAAACAAGTAGGTGTTGTAGTCTCAGAGGCATTTCAGTGTAGTGAGCGCCCCCTTCAGGCAGATATAGGCAGTGTCCACCAGCGTCTGACCAGAACTGAAGAAGCAGAAGAAACAGATTCCACCAAATAAACTTTTGTCCAGTCGACAAATTGAATTTCTCCTTTGGCCTTTGGTTCTCCCTGCACGACTGAGGGATTCTACACCAAATGTCATAAAATCATAAGGTCATCGATGTGTTATATTCTTATGTTTGAGTTTGTTCAAGTGGAATTAAACTCCAGACTCATTTATAAATCCAGTTTATTTCACAGCATTTTGTACAGAACAGTTTAAAACAACAGAGCTGAGATGATGAAGTTTAATCCATATGAATGTACTTCCTGGTTTGACACAGCCGTTACCTAGCAACCATAATGGCAAAAGGAGAAATTCAATTTGTCAACTGGAAAAAGGTTTATTTGGTTTATTTGTTTTTACACCTCTCCAGAGACTACACCAGGGGGGTATTCCATGAACGTCGCTAAACATAGCGGCGCCTAAGTGGTCCTCGTCTGAAGAAGCGTCACCTTAGACTAAAGCCTGAAGTCGTTCCACTAACGCAGTTCAGCTGCGCCTCAGCAGCGCTAACTTCAGTCAGGCCTAAGCAGGACTGGCCTCAGCATGTGCACGGGGAACGTAAGAAGCCCAGAACAAGCGACTGTCGAAAATGTCATCATGTCGAAGATTCGGGCCGATTATTTCAGCGCATCAGAACAGAAGTTGCTTTTGGAACTCTACAACACATTTGCAATAACCAAGGCCAGAGACATGGCGTGGCAGAAGATCGCCAAGCGCATAAATACGTAAGTTAAGTCCTATAACAGTGCTGAATGTTGAGTTTTTTAAGTATGTTTTTACCATCAGTGTCAAGACAAGTCCGAGTCCAAGGCTAATATTAATATTATTATTCAGTGAAATTAGTAATACTGTTGAAATGGTACCTTAATTTAATTTAAAATGAACAGTAGCTACCAAGCCACAGGAGGTGGGAGCCCCCCTCAAAACCTTTCACCTGCAGAGGAGCTGGCACTGGCCCTAAACCGGGGTCACCCACTGGTGGAGGTAAGTGAAGGAGGGACCCCATCAAAGATCCTTCCTGCGAGTTCTCGTGAAGAGTATATTCAAGGTATTCTCTAGGCTAATGCCTCAGCTGTGATCCAAGCATTTGTGTATTTTAATAGTATGTTTGTGTTCTAGTTACTGAAGATGGCGTACACTTGGACCCTCCTCAGCAGTCCTCCAGCAGTGCCTTGCCTGACCCTCAGCAGTCCTCCAGCAGTGCCTTGCCTGACCCTCAGCAGTCCTCCAGCAGTGCCTTGCCTGACCCTCAGCAGTCCTCCAGCAGTGCCTTGCCTGACCCTCAGCAGTCCTCCAGCAGTGCCTTGCCTGACCCTCAGCAGTCCTCCAGCAGTGCCTTGCCTGACCCTCAGCGGTCCTCCAGCAGTGGCCTCACACCAGAATGTCATACCTAATGTCTTTTATTGTTTTATGCCTATTGATAGAAATTGATAAATAGGATTTCATTAAAGAGGCTTGCACAGCATCTCTGAAGCAAATTTGTTGAATCATTGAAATGTTGCATCATGGAGTGTGCCTGTTATTTGGCTACATTTTGTTTTAAAAGTAAAGGTTTACCTGTAACTGTATTCTTTGATAGAGATGTCACATAAAATATAAAGTGTCAATGTCGTCAAGTGAGAGTGATGTTAGGCCCAGCTGATACAAGTTCTATGACGATATGAATAATTTTAGGTTAAATTCATTCACATTTCAATACTTCCAATAAACATAATTTTCATGCTGATATAATAAGTAACACTTTAAGAAATTACATAAATAGTGATAACCAGAGGTAAAACATAAGAGCAAAATGATGCCGATGATGATGTTACTAATAAGATATCAATAAGATAAGATATATATATATTTTTTTTCTTTCTTTTTTTTTTCCTGTCTTATTGTAATTGCTTTACACTGTACAAGTATTCAAGTATTGGCAGCCAACCACTGTCACCGGTTAATTGTAAAAACACAAAAATAAGGATCACTACTAACTGTGGGAGAAGGGGTGGGATTTAATAAGTTTTACTTCTACCCACTCCTTTTCGGGCATGTACATATATGCAAAAAGATCTGCGGTAGCGCTCCTTCTTGCACTGGGGGTGCCTCAGTCGGCTGCTGAAGGAGCTGCTCAGCTCCTCTACAGTCCGGTGCAGAGGGTGAGAGGTGTCGTCCCTGATGGACGTAAGTTTGTCCAGTACCTCCTCTCAGCCACCTCCTCTACAGAGTCCAGAGGACAGCCCAGGACAGAGCTGGCCCTCCTGACCAGCTTATTAAGTCTCTTCCTGTCCCGCTCTGTGCTGCTCGGGGCCCAGCAGACGACAGCGTAGAGGAGAGCAGAGGCCACCACAGAGTCATAAAAAGTCTTGAGCAGAGGCCTGCTCACTCCAAAGGACCTCAGTCTCCTCAGGAGGTGGAGGTGACTTTGGCCCTTCTTGTACAGGGCGTCGGTGTTGTGGGACCAGTCCAGTTTATTGTTGAGGTGAACACCCAGGTACTTGAAACTGTCCACAGTCTCTATGTCCTGCCCCTGGATGTTCACTGGTGAGTGAGGTAGTGGTCTCCTCCTGAAGTCCATCACCAGCTCCTTTGTCTCACTGGTGTTCAGGCTCAGGTGGTTTCGCCCACACCAGTCCACAAAGTCTCTGATGACCGAGCGGTACTCCAGCTCGTTCCCCTCAGACACACAGCCCACAAAGGCCGAGTCGTCAGAGAACATATAGAGAATATACATGACCAACTGACCTCTGTGCCCCTTACCTGTCTGCCCTCTCCTCTCACCCCTCTGTCCTCACTCCTATAACCCCTCAAGTGTCTGTCCCTCACCCCTCTATCCTCACCCTTCTCACCCCTCTGGCCTCTTCCGTTACATGTCTGAACTGAGTGCACTCTCATGTCTACTGTAATGTGTCTACTGTTTAGCTCTTTGTGTATTTGTCAAAAGAGTGCTGTGAAAAACACACACAACAGCATCAGCAGAGCTCAGAGAACACACAGACAGGATTTTAAAAGCAGCTTCATTCAGCTTTAAATGCTTTCATGAATACACTTTTAGAAATAAGACTAAATGCTGGAGTCATGTAAAAAGTGACTATACTGTGAGTAGTATGTGTCATGTGTACTGTATACTTTCACTAATTACACATTTGGGAGCATTACTTGTGTAGTTGTGTTCATTTTTAACCTTGTAACTGTACTTAGACACGTGATTTTTTCCCCTGATCCTTGGGGACAATAAAGTCATAAAGTCTAAAGTCCAAAGTGTCAGTGTTTGAGTTTGTCAGACCTGTTTGAGACGACGGTGACGCAGTGAGTGTTTCTTATGATAAACATAGAAAATAATGAGACTTTGGTTTAGACTTTGCTCTTTCCTTGGCTCAACACTGAGTAGATTAGTTTAGCTTTGTTTTAGATCGAGTTTAGTCAAACTTTTGTCTTGTGATTGGGGCCTGGTGTTGACCTGTTAAGACCAGGTCAAGTATTTCCTTAGAACGAGTTTATTCCTGGTTTGTTTTGATCTGTTTAGTCCTGGTTTTGACCTGATCTAATCCTGAACCACAAAAACTGTGCTGAAGTAAAAGTACAAGTAGTTGCTCCTCTACTGGGGCCTGGTGTAGACTCTTTCAAACGTGGTTGGTTTTGGGTGAGACCAGGTTAAGTATTTGCTTAGTACTAGTTTAGTCCCAGTTTAGTCCTGTTTGGATCTATAAGGTCCAGGTTTAGTCCTGGTCTAATCCAAAGCCACACTACTGAGGAAGTAGAACATTTAAACACAGTCACACCCAGTGAAGTGTGATGTGTCCAGCAGAGGGAGACACAGACCGACCAGAGCTCTGGGTGCAGGGCAGAGACACATTTCACAGTAACTCCACGTCTGGAGAACAGAACTTCTAAACAGGAGACATCTCTTTATGTTCTGTTCAAACTCTTCTTCTGATTCCAGCACCGACAACATGGACCCACCTGGACCTGGACCCGGGTCTAAACCCAGACCAAGACCTGCTCCCAGCTCTCTGTCTCTGAAAAGTGACCGCTCCAAACACTATCCTCCAGAGTTTAAAGAAGCTCCTCCTGAAGAGCAGAGGTGAGACATTTGAACAGGTCTTTTCACACTGATAAACAGAGACAAACTGAGTTGGGCTGTTACTGTGTGACTGTCTCCTCAGTCAAACACATTCTTCAGTCTGTATCTTCTGTTCTGCTTTGTCCTGGTCATGTGCTCCAGAGGGTCACACTTACACAGACACAAGTTTAAACTACTGCAGAACACATGAGCTCCACTGGCTCTACACTGCCCCCTGTGGACCAGCACTGAGAATACACTAAAGCCAATTGTCTTTTTATCTGCAAATATAAAACCTAAATACGTTTACGTTATAGGTTTGTAAAAGACACTTCATCAAATCAAGATATGATTGTTCCAAAATGTCCACAGCTAATCCTCAGTCACTGTGAGCATGTGGTTGGAGCAGACTTCAGGCCATTCTGTCACAGAACATTTCTAATGAAACCTTTGAATATGAAATATGTCACATACTCCAAAGATTAGTTAGTAACACATTTCCAGTTGATAATCCAAACTCCAGCACACTGTGCCAGTGGATGTTCTCTGTATTGTGAGTCTCAGTTTCATTGTCTGATCTAAAAGCAGGAGAGCAAACAGCACAGTCTGGTTTTGTCCTGGTGACTAAAGCTCAGTTCTACTCACACGTCCCACAGCACTAGTGAGTAGTTTTGGTAGAGGCCTCCTGACCATCAGAGACATCTCTGTATGTTCTGTTCAAACTCTTCTTCTGATTCCAGCACCTACAACATGGACCCACCTGGACCTGGACCCGGGTCTAAACCCAGACCTGAACCTGCTCCCAGCTCTCTGTCTCTGAAAAGTGACTGGTCCAAAGCCCATCCTCCAGTGTTTAGAGAAGATCCTCCTGAAGAGCAGAGGTAAGAGATCTGGACATGTTCTCAGGACACCACCACCTGCTGCTCACCCTTCATCAGTGCAAACAGTGACCCTGTGTTTTAATCTCAGTGTGAGATACAGTATATGACTATTGATATTGCTTATTTCCACTTGTCACTTGGGCGGTAGGACTTGTGTCTTCTTCAGAGGTGTTCTTCTTCAGAGGTGTGTTCTTCTTCAGAGGTGTTCTTCTTCAGAGGTGTCAGCTGACTGCTGTGGCGCGTCTCCCCAGGCGTGGTTAGTTTGACAGATCTGGCAGATCTATCAGACTGACCATGCCTGCCATCGTGCAGTGGTCTTTGGAGAAGTGAGTCCCATGTGTGAGCAAAGGGAAACGCTCCCTCGTTTCCGTCCATGTTCCCTGCGTCCCGTCCTAAAGCTTTAGCTTCTCGTATCAATCTTTTCTACTTGAAGTACCTTTGTGAAAATGTTCCCAACAACACTGTCTCTGTGTGTGAACCTCCTGTACACCCTTGTATACAGCCCCACTGTGGGGCAAATATAAGAAGGCCACACTGCAAAAGCTCAAAGTATCTTCTAATGATGTCCTCAGAATGCTGCTGAAAAAGCCCAGGGCCAGTAGTGCCAGTCTCCTGTTCTGTCAGGCTCGTGTGAACACTTTTCAGGCTTTCATGACAAACCTGATGTATAAATCCATGTGTGGCCTAAATGACTCTCTGAACTGTGTGGTGTTGATGCTGGTGAGTCCCAGGTTTAGTGCTGTGCAGTACCACTGCTCTTTATGGAAACACTGAGCTGTCTTTTATCACCCTGTTTTACTCTTGTCTCCTGTCTTATTGTGTTCTTTTATGGACCATGAGTCTGGAATAAATAAATGATGATGACTTTATTGTTTGACAGGGAGCCAGACCCAAAGGAGCAGCTGGACGCCATATTCAGGGTGAGTACCCCACGAGCGCAGCATGTGTGGGGTTCTGTGGGTGCTCCTCAGGTACTCTCTTTGACTAAAACTCTTCTCTTATTGTTCTGTTCCAGCGTCATGAGGAGCGCGTCGTGACTTTTGTCAAAAAGGAGCTGCAGAAGTTCCACAGGCGCCTGGCCTCAGATTACCCAGAATGCTCCGAGAGTGAGGAGGAGGAGCAGAGCAGCAGAGGTTCTGAACATCACCCTGGACTTCCTGAGGAGGATGGACCAGGAGCAGCTGGCCCAGCGCCTGCAGAACAGTAAGAACTCTGTTACTGTCCATCTGAGGAACAGACCACACCAGACTTGACTTCACAGTAACAAAAGACTCACAGAAAGTACTACAGTACTGCAGTACTGCAGTACTACAGTACTACAGTACTGCAGTACTGCAGTACTACAGTACTATGACCCGGTACATGAGGAGGTGCTTTATCCACCTGAGAACAGCTGCTGGATATTCTCTGTTTCACTTAGGCTACGTTTATACGGCGACGATCAAAACAGAAGACACAAAAGTGGCGTCTCGTCTTCAATTTTTTATCTGCGTTTAGACGAGCATTCTCAACAGGAAATGTTTGCTTATACAAAGACGCAAAAGTGGGCGAATTCGATTGAATATGCATGCCAGGCCGCTAGGTGGCACTGTGGCATGTCGGCAAGCATGCGAAAAATTGTCATTTTCTAATAGTTTATTTTACCCATCTCTGTTCACCTATGGTCTCTGTATACATTTTATACAATTGTTGAAATGACTCTTGTATGTTGACTAGAGCTGCTAGCGCAACTTGAACATCCGTGGTATCAAGGTAGTCAGACATGTTTGTTATTGTTTTGACCGGCTTGGCGCATCCAGTGTGACGTCAGGTGTATGCGACGTGAACATGTTTTGTGCTTCTTGCCGTTTAGACGGAGACGCGACCCGGGCCGTCTTCAGAACTCCACACTCTGGAAGGAGTATTCAGATTTTTGCGGTTTCAGAGCCCGACGGTGCCGCCGCCGTGTAAACGAAAGACACTTCCGATAAAATATTTTGTCGTTTTCAGTCGCAGTCGTCCTCGTCTAAACGGCCCCTTAAAGGTGCATTATATCAGTTTTCTGGTGGAGGTTCATCAAAAGTCTTGAGCTGCAACAAATTTATCATAATTTACTTTTGTGACTCTGTGGCTCAAATCTCATCGTATTACAACAAAAAGAACAAAAGTCTCAAAAAGAAAATGTACACACGATAAATATTGAGTCCAAAAATATGTTGTTCCAGCGTTCATATTTTCAACGATAAGTCGATGTCATTATCGTGACAGGCCTCCTCATCTCTATATAAAAAATATAAAATCAAATCACCATGGAAACAAGCAGGTTGAAGAAGTGAAAAGTTCCATGCTGCATATTTAAGTTTACAATTAAAAGCAGCTGATTTACTGTGTGACGTTCCAGTGAAGACGTTTTCAGAAGGAGCTGGAGTCGACAGCTGTTTGTCTTTATTCAGGTGGTTATGTTGGAGTGTGCAGAGGGAAACTGAAGTCTGATCTGCAGCAGAGGTTCAGCCGTGTGTTTGAGGGCGTGGCTAAAGTAGCAGACTCCGCCCCCCTGACCCAGATCTACACAGAGCTCTACATCACAGAGGGCGGGGCCTCAGAGGTCAACCAGGAACATGAGGTCAGACACATGGAGACCGTGTCCAGAAGACCGGCCGCTCCAGAGACCACCATCACATGTGAAGACCTCTTTAATCCCCGCCCACACTCACCAGAGCCAATCAGAGCGGTGCTGACGAAGGGCGTGGCCGGCGTGGGGAAAACGGTGCTGACTCAGAAGTTCTGTCTGGACTGGGCTGAAGGCAGGGCCCACCAGGACCTCCAGCTGCTGTTCCCGTTCACTTTCAGAGAGCTCAATGTGCTCAGAGACACACAGTTCAGCCTGGTGGAGCTGCTGCACCACTTCTTCAGTCCATCCAAAGATCTCTGCAGCTTCCAACAGCTCCAGGTGCTCTTCATCTTTGACGGTCTGGACGAGTGCAGACTTCCTCTGGACTTCAGCCGAACCCGGGTCCTGACTGACCCCACAGAGTCCACCTCAGTGCACGTGCTGCTGGTGAACCTCATCAGGGGAAGGCTGCTTCCCTCCGCTCGCCTCTGGATAACCACGCGCCCCGCCGCGGCCAGTCAGATCCCTGCTGAGTGCGTCTCCCTGGTGACAGAGGTGCGAGGGTTCACTGACCCGCAGAAGGAGCAGTACTTCAGGAAGAGGTTCACAGACCAGGCCACAGACGTCATCTCCCACATCAAGAGCATCCGGAGCCTCCACATCATGAGTCACATCCCGATCTTCTGCTGGATCCTCTCCATGGTTCTACAGAAGCTTCTGGAACAAACAGAACCAGAGCTGCCCCGGAGTCTCACACAGATGTACGTCCACTTCCTGGTGGTGCAGGCCAAAGTCCAGAACATCAAGTATCACGAGAGATCAGGGGAGGACCTTCACTGGACTCCAGAGAACAGGGAGATGGTGCGATCTCTGGGAAAACTGGCCTTTGAGCAACTGCAGAAAGGAAACCTGATCTTCTACGAGAGTGACCTGAGCGAGTGTGGGCTGGACGCTGCAGCGGCCTCAGTGTACTCTGGAGTGTTCACACAGGTCTTTAGAGAGGAACCAGGCCTGTACCAGGACAAGGTCTACTGCTTCATCCATCTGAGTGTGCAGGAGTTTCTGGCTGCTCTTCACGTCCATCAGACCTTCTTCAGCTCTGGAGAGAACCTCCTGGAGCCTCCACACCAAGAAGGAGCAATACTTCAGGAAGAAGTTCAGAGACCAGGCCAAAGCTGTCACTTCCCACATCAAGAGAACGAACTGGAGACTCCACACTCCTCTGAGAATCCTGAGTCTGAGACAGTCTTCTACCACTCTGCTGTGGACCAGGCCTTACAGAGTCCAAACGGACACCTGGACCTGTTCCTGCGCTTCCTCCTGGGGCTGTCTCTGCCGACCAATCAGAGGCTGCTGCAGGGTCTGCTGACTCAGACAGGAAGTGACCGGACCAATCAGGAGACAGTAAAGTATATCAAACAGAAGCTGGATGAAGAGGGTCTGTCTGCAGAGAGAAGTCTGAACCTGCTCCACTGTCTGAACGAGCTCAACGACCACAGTCTGGTGGAGGAGATACAGGGATATATGAGAGTAGGTCTGCTCTCCAGGTTAAGTTCTCCTGCTCAGTGGTCGGCTCTGTCCTTCCTCTTACTGTCCTCAGACTCAGAGCTGGAGGAGTTTGACCTGAGGAAATACCAGGCCTCAGAGACACCTCTCTTGAATCTGCTGCCGGTGGTCAGAGCCTCCACCAAAGCCCTGTGAGTCCAGACTGTATTTAAACTCTTGTGGAGGTTCTAGTCTCTAATGTCCCTCTCTGTCCTCAGTCTCTGTGGCTGTGGCCTGTCCCCTCACAGCTGTGGTCCTCTGGCCTCAGTCCTCAGCTCCTCCAGTCTCACACACCTGGATCTCACTAACAACGACCTCCAGGACTCAGGAGTGGAGCTGCTGTGTTCTGGACTGAAGAGCGCCCCCTGCAGACTGGAGACTCTCAGGTGAGACGCTCCCATGATGCACTCTGCCCCCTTGTGTCCACATGAGTGTAATTGTGTGTCTTTAGGCTGTCTGGATGTCTGGTCTCAGAGAGGGGCGGGGCTGCTCTGGCCTCAGCTCTGAGCTCCGCCCCCTCCCACCTGAGAGAGTTAGACCTCAGCTACAACCATCCAGGACCCTCAGCAGAGCTCCTGACCGCTCTACGGGACCACTGCCCCCTGCAGTCTCTCAGGTGAGGGTCCTGGTTCAGTGGGTCTCTGGTCCATGGTCGGTCCAGGTCCTGGGGGGTATTCCACGAAAGCTACTAAGCGCAAAGCCCGGCTTTGTTCGTCAGTTGGCGCTAGTTTAAGTGAGAGTTCGGTTCCACGACGCTCGCTAAACTTAGTTCCCGCTGAGTTACTGGGGCAACATGGTCTTAGCAGATAGTCTGGTCGGGGGGAAGCTAAAGTTCTGTCTTAGTTAGGCCGTGTCGCAGAGAATACGTACCTGACGTAAACAGAGTGTCAAACAAACAGTTCCGCACACCTCCCGCATGAGTATCTGTGTTGTCCGAAAACAATATCAGCAAAAAAAAAGAAATTACCTTACGTTCTTGGTTCTTGACAATTCTCCGGTAATCTAAACATGCTTTTGAACCGCTGTCTTTACGACATTAACATATAGAAGAATTCCACCATTAGCTTGAAGAAAGGCTTTGGTCGAGTGGTTATGTGCTTTGACTTTCAAACCGGCGACCGGGGTTCGATTCCCGCTATTGACCTATTGATGCCCAAGTCAAATTTTCACGCATTTCTATTTGCAACATATTACAGAAATGGAAATTAATTTAACCTACAATTATTGTTATCATCACATAACTTATATCAGTTGGGTCTAACATCACTCTCACTTGACGACATTGACACTTTATATTTTATGTGACATCTCTATCAAAGAATACAGTTACAGGTAAACCTTTACTTTTAAAACAAAATGTAGCCAAATAACAGGCACACTCCATGATGCAACATTTCAATGATTCAACAAATTTGCTTCAGAGATGCTGTGCAAGCCTTTTTAATGAAATCCTATTTATCAATTTCCATCAATAGGCATAAAACAATAAAAGACATTAGGTATGACATTCTGGTGTGAGGCCACTGCTGGAGGACTGCTGAGGGTCAGGCAAGGCACTGCTGGAGGACTGCTGAGGGTCAGGCAAGGCACTGCTGGAGGACTGCTGAGGGTCAGGCAAGGCACTGCTGGAGGACTGCTGAGGAGGGTCCAAGTGTACGCCATCTTCAGTAACTAGAACACAAGCATACTATTAAAATACATAAATGCTTGGATCACAGCTGAGGCAAGCAGTAGTCTAGAGAATACCTTGAATATACTCTTCACGAGAACTCGCAGGAAGGATCTTTGATGGGGTCCCTCCATCAGTTACCTCCACCAGTGGGTGACCCCGGTTTAGGGCCAGTGCAGCTCCTCTGCAGGTGAAAGGTTTTGAGGGGGGCTCCCACCTCCTGTGGCTTGGTAGCTACTGTTCATTTTAAATTAAATTAAGGTACCATTTCAACAGTATTACTAATTTCACTGAATAATAATATTAATATTAGCCTACTTACCACTCTGCAAAATGTTTTTATGCTTTGTCTTTACCTGCAAAACAGTCCTCTTCACATTATTCCTGCTCAAAGACAAGATAACACAATTTAACGTATTAGTTGGCGCAAATACTTTTACACAGTAAAAATAAATTACAACTGACAAGACTGCTATACAAATATATAATAATTATACCACGAACTACCCACCGTGAGATTCAAACTCACAAACTCCCGCACCCCAGACGGAGACTTTACCCCTGCGCCACAAATCAGCCTTGACATGGATGGTGAAAAACAGACTTAAAAAAAACTCAATGTCCAGCACTGTTATAGGACTTAACTTACGTATTTAAGCGCTCGGCGATCTTCTGTCACGCCATGTCTCTTGCCTTGGTTATCGCAAGTGCGTTGTAGGGTTCCAAAAGCAACTTCTGTTCTGATGCGCCGAAATAATCGGCCCGAATCTTCGACATGATCGCGTTTTCGACAGTCGCTTGTTCAGGGCTTCTTACCTTCCCCGTGCACGCGTCTAGGCCCGGCCTGATTAGGCCTGACTGGGCTTAGCTCTGACTAGGCGCAGCTGAAACGCGTTTGTGGAACGGGTTCAAGCTTTTGTCTAAGTTGTGTCTCAGCCAGGCGAGAACTTAGCACTTAGTCGCGGCTAAGTTTAGCCACGTTCGTGGAATACCCCCCTGGTCTCTGGTCTGGTCTAAACTGGACTTGTGTGTTTCAGGTTGGATCCTGCTGGAGAACAGTGGATGGTCCCAGGTCTGAGGAAGTGTGAGTCTCTGTATTTCATTCAGTTCATGGGGACATTAACATGATGGAACTTTATCACACTTTAAATCTTCACAGTTATAGAGGAAACATTAGTGTGATTTGAGCTCAACATATGTAGACAGACTTGAGACATGATTGTTATTGTTCACCATTATTACATCTTAAAATAGAAATGAAACAAAACAACTTTTCAGATTGTCAGGAACAGGAAGTGATGTCATGTGTTTGTGTCCTCAGATTCCTGTGGGTTCTCTCTGGATCCAAACACAGCTCACAGAGACCTCCAACTGTCTGAGGACAAACGGACAGTGACCTGTGTGACAGAGGAGCAGCAGTATCCAGATCATGAGGACAGATTTACAGACTGGACTCAGGTCCTGAGCTGCACTGGCCTGAGGGGGCGCTGTTACTGGGAGGTGCAGTGGAGGGGGTGGAGCATTGATATAGCAGTGAGTTACAGAAGAATCAGACGGAGAGGAAAGAGAGAGGAGTGTTGGTTTGGACGCAATGATCAGTCCTGGAGTCTGGGGATCTATGATGGACATTACTGTTTCTGTCACAACAACAGACGCACAGACCTCTACTCCTCCTCCTCCTCCTCCTCCTCCTCCTCCTTCTCCTCCTCCTCCTCCTCCCGTCCCTCAGGTCGAGTGTCTGTGTTCCTGGACTCTGAGGCTGGATCTCTGTCCTTCTATGAAGTCCGTTCTGATGGAAAACTGTTCCACCTCCACACCTCCAGCTCCTCCTTCACTGAGCCTCTGTTTCCAGGGTTTAGACTGTGGGAGGAAGGTTCCTCTGTGTCTGTAGTGGATCTGAGGAGAGCGCCTCCTGGTGGACATATGTGACTCTTATGATATAAAGATTCTTTCAATCAGTCTGTCCTAAATCAGTGCAAAATGTAAAACACAAAAACACACGAGTCTGTCCCACTCCACACGACTTTAAAAACAAGAGAACAATTCACAAAAATCCTGAAATACATAAAAAGGTAAACGATAAAGTGTTCTTGCAGGTTTAGATGGTGAAAATAAAAACTTGACTGGAGAAAATTCAACCCAAACTTTGTGTTATTTTTGTAGCACTGAAATCTGAAATGTAGAGGGTCAAATAATGAACATCTATAAGTGACGTGGAACTAAACACCAAATCCACTTCCAAATGTGTAAAGAGACAGTATAATGTACTGAAGTGTACACTGAATATCATGTAGGTCAGGGGTGCCCGACCAGTCGATCGTGTATGGATACGTTCACACTGCAGGGCTTAATGCTCAATTCAGATTTTTTTGTGAAATCCGATTTTTTTGCGAGTTCGTTCACATTTCCAATTAAATGTGACTTGTATGTGATCTCCAGTGTGAACTTTAAACGCCCCAAAAGTGTCCCGCATGAGCCTTGGAGGACACGACGAGGTCACATGCAGCGAGCGCGCTCAGTGTTTACGGAAGTCGCCTAAAGTTGCTGTCGTACCGGAGCCAACCCCCGACCCATCAACCTCAAAAGTAGATCTCGTATAAAAAAGGTTGAGCACCCCTGATGTAGGTGAAATATTGTAAACTATAAAAATAAGACACGCTTCTTTTAACAGTTTTGTTCTCGTTATTTTGTTTCTTTTTAAATGTCCATGTTCTGAGAGTTTGGAGACTTTATATTGTGCCTTCAAACCTCTAAAAAACAAACGTTCAAATAAAACTCGAACTCTAAAAGTCTAACATGTTTATTGCTGGTTTGTTTTTCAGTTATTCACAGCTACTGCAAAGAACTGGACGCTGTAGACCGGAGTTAGACCTGATTTAGTCCTGGTTTAGATCTGCTTTAGTTCTGGCTTAGATCTGGGTGAGTTCTGCTTTAGTTCTGGTTTAGACTTGGTTCTGACAGTTTCCAGACCTGCTTTGGCCCTGGTTTAATTCTGGTTTAGACCCAGTTGGAGTGTTCACTGTCACTCCCATTGCCTTAAGTCAGCTGTCACTGTGAGTAAGATTTCAAACTCCACTCCACCTAGTCCTCCTGATTTGTCTTCTGTTCCTACTACATACCATGACTTATCTCAAGTATTCAGTAAACAGAAGGAACTGTCTCTTCCTCCTCACCTCCCCTATGACTGTGCCATAGATTTACTCCCTGGCGCTCCTTTACCTGCTAGTCACTTGTACAAATTAACCCATCCTGAGAGACTATGGAGCAGTATGTAAAAAAAACATTCTGGCTGCTGGGTTAATTCGGCCCTCCTCGTCCCCTGTAGGAGCTGGATTCTTCTTTGTGGAGATGAATGGAAGACTGCATTTAATACTCCCATTGGACATTTTGAGTATTTAGTTATGCCGTTCGGACTTACTAATGCCCCTGCTGTCTTCCAAGCCCTGGTACACGATGTGCTCCAAGACGTGCTCAACAAATTTGTATTTGTTTACCTGGATGACATTTAGATTTTTTCCAAAGACGTTAAAGCACATGTTGAGCATGTGAGATTGGTCTCCTACAGAGACTCTTAGAAAACAAGCTATTTGTAAAGGCAGAGTAATGTGGATTTCATGCGACCACTGTAAACTTTCTTGGTTTTGTCGTTGAGTGGGGCAACTCAAACTCGATCCAGCCAAAGTGAAGTCTGTCACAGAGTGGCTGAGAGCTGAGATGCGAAAGCAACTCCAGCGTTTTCTGGCATTTGCCAATTTCTACAGGAGGTTCATCAAAGATTACAGTAGAAAAGCGGCTCCACTTACCTGTCTGACTTCCACACTTTCCCTTTCAAGTGGTCTAATGAGAAATAGCCTTTTCCACACTCAAACAACTTTTCATAACTGCCCCTGTTTTATCTCACCCAGATCCTTCCAGACAAAAAGACCAGAAAATACACCCTTGTGCTTATTTCTCTCGGAGATTAACACCAGCAGAAGCCAATTACGACATTGGTAACAGAGAATTCCTGGCAGGAATATTGGCTCTGCAAGAATGGTTCCACTGGCTGGAAGAAGCTGAGCAACCCCTTTATAGTGTGGACTGACCACAAAAATCTTTCCTACCTCCAGTCGGCAAAAAGGTTGAACTCCCATCAACTTCTAATCTCCTCCTTGGAGCGTTGGTTGGGAGATTGAGAAGGTAGTTTGGGAGGCCCAACAAACCCAACCTGACCCAGGCAATGGCCCGCCTAATTGTTTGTTTGTCCCTGACACTGTATGGTCCCACGTCCTCCAATGGGGACACGCGTCCAAGTTGACCTGTGATCCTGGTTTTCATCGCACTCTAGCATTCCTCAAATAAAGATTTTGGTGGCCCTCTATGTCTCGTGACACCCCAGACCTTTGTTTCTGATTGTCCTGTGTGTGTTCACAGCAAATCCAGTCACCTGCCCCGGCCGGTCTCCTGCATCCTCTGCCGATCCCCAGCTGGCCTTGGTCGCATATACAGTAGCTACTGACTTTGTAACTGGCCTCCCCACATCAGAAGATAATACCACTATACTAACAATAGTGGATAGTTTTCCCAAATTGCCTTCATCCTCTAAAACAGCTAAACCCCTGGTTCAGCATGTGTTACATCTTCATGGCATTCCTACCGATATTGATATAGGTCCATAGTTCTCCTCTCAGGTTTGGAAAGCCTTTTGTTCATCTTTGGGGACTGCTGTCAGCCTATCGGGTTATCATCCTCAATCCAATGGGCAAGCTGAGAGGGCAAACCAGGACCTGGAGTCTGCATTGCGTTGCATCACGGCCCGTAACCCCACCACTTGGAGCTCATATTTGCCTTGGGTCGAGTATGCCCACAATTCCTTAGTGTCTACAGGTAAGTCTCTGTTTATGGTGTCTCGGGGTTTTCAACTGCCTCTATTCCCTGCTAAGGAGACAGAAATCGCAGTCCCTTCTGTACAGGGCCATCTGCGACGCTGTCATAATGTTTGGAAGACAGCCAGAGTGGCTCTCAAGTGCACTAGTGCTCGCAGTCAGGAAAGTGCCAATCGCCACTGCGTACCTTCTCTCACCTACCGGCCTGGGCAAAAGGTTTGGCTATCATCTCGAGATCTGCCTCTCCAAGTGGAAACTCGCAATTTGGCTCCCAAGTTTGACAAAATCTTCAGTTAAGCCTCTGCTTCAAAGGGCCAGCTCTCCAGCCAGACTCTGCCAGATTGTTCAGTCTACTAGATGCTGATTTTGCTCTTGGAAGTATGCTTTTGGTTCCTGCCTTGCAATCCTTTTTTACTTGGCACCTTTTTTGTTCCTAGAACTGTTGTAGAAGACTTCAGCATTCCAGTTGCCAGCTCCACCCGTACAAACCTCCTATCTACCTTGGGAAATAAATCTTGGTTACTTTTGCATTTTCCGGCGCTTTGAGTCAATTATTTGGGTCCATACCTGTGTAGCTGTAACATCGGAGGAGACTTGTCCCTTCCTCGACCCAGTATATTTCCCATAATGCACTTCACACGGCACTCGTACAGGGGCCGATCACCACGACTCTCCTCCCGTCAGACTGCCCTTTCCTCAGCGTGCACAGAGAGCGTTCACAGACCGGGCAGAGACGTGAGGACGTGAGGTCAGACCCACAGAGATCCAGCCCACAGCCAAATGTAAATCACATGTAGAAGGGGGGTTCTACATGTGTGTGCATGGAGGAATGTTCAACAGTTATCATGTTCAACAATTTACACAATTTACACATGAGCAAACACTGTCAAAACCGGTTTTACATTGTCTGAAACTTCAAAGTTCAAAGGTAGCTTTATTGTCAAAAAACATATGTACAGGTCGCACACACAGGATTTGAAATTGCAGCGCCCCCTAGGCCCACAGTGAACATAAAACATGTGATAAACAAGACAATAAACACCATGACTAAAACATCACATATACTCTTCTCTCCGTCCTTGCTGGAAGGCGGCTGCTTATTTTCTTGCTCCCTTATCTACTGCTCTCTGTCTGCGTGCCTTTCTTTTGTTTTTGTCCATATTTCTCCTGTTGGAGTAGATTTTGGAATTCTAAATTATGGATTTGAAGCTGGTCCCAATGCAATTGGCTTTTTTCACAAAGAAATGTGGGTTTGGGAGAGCCGATCAGAACTATTTACTACAGTGGTACCTCATCTTACGAAATTAGTTTGTTCCAGAAGTGGTTTCGTACGTGAATGTTTCGTAAGTTGAGTAGCTATTTCAATGGAAAAGGCCTGATTCGTTCCAAGGTTTTTTATAGTGTAACATTGGTTCTGCATCCTGATTGGCTAAGAGACTAGACCAGGACTAAACGTGGACTAAACCAGGTGTAGACCAGAACTAAACCAGGTCTAGACCAGGTCTAAACCTGGACGCGGTGCCGTGCTCCTCGCGCGGTGCCGAGCTCCTCGCGCGGTGCCGTGCTCCTCGCTCGGTGCCGTGCTCCTCGCGCGGTGCCGTGCTCCTCGCGGTGCCGTGCTCCTCGCGCGGTGTCGTGCTCCTCGCTCGGTGTCGTGCTCCTCACTCGGTGCCGTGCTCCTCGCGCGGTGCGTGCTCCTCGCGCGGTGCCGTGCTCCTCGCCGCGCGGTGCGTTCATGTCTCCGCGCTGCTTCCGGAGTCGTGTCTCCCCCCACGCTTCACTATTTAATACATTTTGTTGAAAATCTTGCGTGTTCGGCGCTAGAGCTAAGAGGCCGAGAAAGGTGCTTTTTGAGCGGGGATAACAGCGGGGCGCGCATCTGAGCGCGCATTATTTGAATTTTTGAGATTTCGCGTTTCGTAACTTGAATTTTATTTCGTATCTAGAGACCAAAATTTAACGTGAAGGCATTTCGTAACTTGGATTTTTCGTATGTAGGGTCTTTCGTAAGGTGAGGTACCACTGTATTTGGATTTTTGATGGCAGGACATCTGAATTGGCCTGGGGGATGTTTTCTGATCCATCAGAGAATTGGAATGCCGGCAGCAGACAAAGAGCCCCTGAGCTGTCGGCTGTCATTTTACACCACAGTGGAGCCGTTGGAGACCAGGGAAGGTCTACATCAGAAGGAGACACAGATCGAGGAACTGTACCATCTCCAATCTGTGAAAACCCCCCTAACACTCAGATACCATCATGAATATGTCTGTGGAACTGTGCGAAATAGCACAGAACAGAGGGAAGACTGGGAGCTGCACGGCCCGGCTTGGTGACATGAAGTTGGGGACTTAGCAGAACCAGTTCTCGGAC
The DNA here is from genome assembly GCA_036785185.1 of Paratrypauchen microcephalus. NCBI lineage: Eukaryota > Metazoa > Chordata > Actinopteri > Gobiiformes > Gobiidae > Paratrypauchen > Paratrypauchen microcephalus. The sequence continues at coordinate 2,822,149 of JAVJIX010000131.1, forward strand.
CAATTGTCTGTTCATCTGAGTTCTAAAGTGTATCAATTATGTGCATTCTCCCCTGGTTTAATGAATTCTCCTGGGAATCTACAACAGCAGGGCTGCTTTAACGTCCATGGACCCGTCCATTTCAATCTCATCTCATTGTTTACAATGACAAATAAACGTTTCCATTCCATTTCCATACCCATAGCAAAAGTACAAGAGGCTTGTGTATAATACAAATAAGTAAAACACACAATGTGGAGCGGAATAAAGCTCAAATGTGTAATTTAAGCAGCAGTGTCAGTATCATTTAAGTGTCATTTAAGCAGCAGTGCCCGTGTCATTTAAGCAACAGTGTCAGTGTCATTTAAGCAGCAGTGTCAGTGTCCTTTAAGAAAATGGATTTAAAGAGCACTCTGATCAGTCCGAGCGTTCATGGTCCTGTTTAGGAGTTTAATTTTCAACAAAAAGGTGAGAACGACGAACTGAAGACAGTCATGTTATTTGAGAGGGACGTGTTTGACAGCACAAATCAACTCCCCTGTTGTAGTTGTTTCTGGTCAGATTGTGTTGAAATAAAGCTCAGATGAACGTCTAACCTGAGCTTCAGACAGAGCAGTGCCTACAGTTAGTGTGGCACCCCTGGAGAATGTTGACGACATCAGCTGCAAAGTATCAGTATGGACTCCTGATGTGTTTGTGTGCAGAGCTGGAGACGCAGCATTGATCCAGCTCCAGGTTTGGAAGCAGACTTTGGCCCAAACTTTGGCCCAGACTTTGGCCCAGACTTTGGCCCAGACTTTGGCCCAGACTTTGGCCCAGACTTTGGCCCAGACTTTGGCCCAGACTTTGGCCCAAACTTTGGCCCAGACTTTGGCCCAGACTTTGGCCCAGACTTTGGTCCAGACTTTGGCCCAGACTTTGGCCCAGACTTTGGTCCAGACTTTGGCCCAGACTTTGGTCCAGACTTTGGCCCAGACTTTGGCCCAGACTTTGGCCCAGACTTTGGCCCAGACTTTGGCCCAGACTTTGGCCCATCATCAGTTCAGACACATGAAACAGCAGGATGAGGCTCGAGGACACGGACAGACCCATAAGAGACGCACAACTCCTGGACTCACTGAGAAGACCAGCACAAAACACAACAACAACCCTCCAGTATTAAAGCTGCACTGTGGAACTTTTCTGCTGGAGGCTCTGTCAAACGCTTTTCTCCGTGGAGATGTTCTCGCTTTGTCTGAAATGTTCCACAGTACGGCATTAAACCTTTCTACCTTCATGGAGGCCAAACCAGACTAAGTTACAGGTCAGATCTGTGGAGAGGCGACCCCGCTCACAGTCAGAACGCCCGTTTTGTTTTTCTTGGTATTTTTGAGCTGTAAAACCACCTGTGATTGAATAAATGTAAAGTCGAGCTGTTTAATGTCACACTGTGGAACATTCCAGGCAGAGCAGTGACTTGGGGTAGTACCTGTGCTAAATATTGATCATAGTTTGACATCAGGTAAGTGTCAGTTTGTCAAAATAAAAGTACAGAAATACAGGAAGTAGAGGAGAGTTTTCAAATGGAATCCCTCTGCCTGTGTCGTCAACACAGAAAACTCCATCCAAAAAGACAATTTATGAACAAAGAACACATTTCGCTGACAGATTAAACATTGATTTCACAAAATAAAGGAGTTTTCATTTACTTTTATTTGTCTAATCATAACTATTGTGTAATTTAGACAAGTTTTTGCCCTTGTTAACATCACGGTTGCTCGGTAATAGACCTGGATTTACCTCTACGTATGTCATATCTGCTCTCAGTGTCCAACCAGGAAATAAAATAATAAACTTCACCAGAATAAAAAAACACACATAACACCAACGATGGTAACACAACTACAATAACACACATAACACCAACGATGGTAACACAACTACAATAACACACATAACACCAACGATGGTAACACAACTACAATAACACACATAACACCAACGATGGTAACACAACTACAATAACACACATAACACCAACGATGGTAACACAACTACAATAACACACATAACACCAACGATGGTAACACAACTACAATAACACACATAACACCAACGATGGTAACACAACTACAATAACACACATAACACCAACGATGGTAACACAACTACAATAACACACACACATAACACCAACGATGGTAACACAACTACAATAACACACATACATAACACCAACGATGGTAACACAATTACAAAAACATACATAACACCAACGATGGTAACACAACTACAATAACACACACACATAACACCAACGATGGTAACACAACTACAATAACACACATAACACCAACAAAGGTAACACAACTACAATAACACACATAACACCAACGATGGTAACACAACTACAATAACACACATAACACCAACGATGGTAACACAACTACAATAACACACATAACACCAACGATGGTAACACAACTACAATAACACACACACATAACACCAACGATGGTAACACAACTACAATAACACACATAACACCAACGATGGTAACACAACTACAATAACACACATAACACCAACGATGGTAACACAACTACAATAACACACATAACACCAACGATGGTAACACAACTACAATAACACACATAACACCAACGATGGTAACACAACTACAATAACACACATAACACCAACGATGGTAACACAACTACAATAACACACATAACACCAACGATGGTAACACAACTACAATAACACACATAACACCAACGATGGTAACACAACTACAATAACACACATAACACCAACGATGGAAACACAACTACAATAACACACATAACAGCAACGATGGTAACACAACTACAATAACACACATAACACCAACGATGGAAACACAACTACAATAACACACATAACACCAACGATGGAAACACAACTACAATAACACACACCCATAACCTCAACGATGGTAACAAAACTACAATAACACACATAACACCAACGATGGTAACACAACTACAATAACACACATAACACCAACGATGGTAACACAACTACAATAACACACACATAACACCACCGATGGTAACACAACTACAATAACACACATAACACCAACAAAGGTAACACAACTACAATAACACACATAACACCAACGATGGTAACACAACTACAATAACACACACACATAACACCAACGATGGTAACACAACTACAATAACACACATAACACCAACGATGGTAACACAACTACAATAACACACATAACACCAACGATGGTAACACAACTACAATAACACACATAACACCAACAAAGGTAACACAACTACAATAACACACGTAACACCAACGATGGTAACACAACTACAATAACACACAAACATAACACCAATGATGGTAACACAACTACAATAACACACGTAACACCAACGATGGTAACACAACTACAATAACACACACACATAACACCAACGATGGTAACACAACTACAATAACACACATAACACCAACGATGGTAACACAACTACAATAACACACATACATAACACCAACGATGGTAACACAACTACAATAACACACATAACACCAACGATGGTAACACAACTACAATAACACACACACATAACACCAACGATGGTAACACAACTACAATAACACACAAACATAACACCAACGATGGTAACACAACTACAATAACACACATAACACCAACGATGGTAACACAACTACAATAACACACATAACACCAACGATGGTAACACAACTACAATAACACACATACATAACACCAACGATGGTAACACAACTACAATAACACACATAACACCAACGATGGTAACACAACTACAATAACACACATAACACCAACGATGGTAACACAACTACAATAACACACATAACACCAACGATGGTAACACAACTACAATAACACACATAACACCAACGATGGTAACACAACTACAATAACACACATAACACCAACGATGGTAACACAACTACAATAACACACATAACACCAACGATGGTAACACAACTACAATAACACACATAACACAACAGCAGATCCCAAAACACAAAACTGATACAGAAAAGTGCTTTTTGACGATTCGTTCAAACTCGTCTCTCTGTATTCAGACCAGACCACGTCTTTATACAAAAACTTAAATTTGTGAATATTGCACATTGAGAAGATGTGGGTCAACCACAAAATTCAAAATAACATGGGGCAGCCATTTTTGAAATACATGGACACATATATATATATTTTTTACTGATTATAAAATTATTTTAAAAAATATATATATAATTTTATTTTATTATTATTATTTATTTTGGATGGGGTTATTTCTGGGAAAAAAAATCTGTAAATATGATGTTTGGTACACAAATATTGTAATTTGCTATTGAAATGTATAAAAAATGTAAAAAAATAAATAAACGGACTTTAAAAACACAGAGGAGCACAGAACAAACTCCAGGTGTGTTTGTGATGAGGAAATGACATTAGAAGTGGGTTAAAGAGGCTGTAGAACATCTGTGCACATCAACAACACACATGACTACATGAAGTGGTGAAGGTCAAACTCGTTTAAATCATATGTGCACTTCTCATGAGATGTTCTTCAGACACGTGAGCATCACTGTGGTCAGCTCCTCCTGTCTTCTAGCTCACACTTACACTTTTGGCGGTGTCTCGAGATGTTTAAAACAATCATTTCCATCTTTCGCATGTTTTATCAGTTCGTACCTCATTGACTTCATGATCATAATTTGGTGACGACTGTTTTACTGCAGGTTATAACTTCATTAGTCGATTGCAGGTTTCCCTTCCTTCCCACAGTGAATCTTCTCCTCTGCAAACTCTGCTCTCACACAAACTTGTCCTTTATCATCTAGAAATGCCTTTGGTCTTCAGCGTTCGAATGAAAACATGAGATTTTAAAAACGCTTTTCCAGAGAACATTCTTCCACTGTGTTGGAGCGCCCCCTAGAGGCCGTGGATGAATTGGACAAAGCTAGAATAGGTGACACATTGTAAATGTGGACACAATAATGCTGCATGTGTATTCTGCAGATTCACTACAGACCTGCCCACATACCTGAGGTCACATGACTCCAGGTGGAACAGGTCCGACAGGTGAGAGACTGAAAATATCTGGAGACGACGCTGACAAAGTAAGAATCTGATTTTCTTACGGGAGAATTAAAGCATAAATTTGGCTTTAGTAACTTATTGGTACTTCAGGACATTTGTGGCACTCATTGAACACTTTTAAATTCCATGTGCTTCATTTGAAAAGGGCTTCTGTATATTCCTTACAGATGCCCGATGTGACTTTTCAGGAGGACGGTGCTCAAACTGCTTATCTCCCCACAGATCATATGGTTTGGTCTAGAATGTTCCAAAATATGGCATTAAACATCATTATCTTCATTCATTTATTCAGTTACAGGTGTTTTTGTGGCTGAAAAACATGCAGCTGTACTGTGGGCGGGGTCGCTTCTCCGTAGATCTGACCTGTAACTTGGCCTGGTGACATCGCCTGTTTGTCCCCATGGAAACAGATACATTTAATGCCATACTGAGGGATATTCCAGACAAAGCAATAATAACTCCATCGAGGAAAGTAGGCAAAGTTTCCATCAGCACAGAAAGAGAAAAGTTCCAGAGTGCAGCTTTAAGTGTTTCCTCAGAAGTGGTTTAGTGTTTGTTTGGTTCTGTTTGTCATGTGTATGTTCCTCCTGCTTTAATCCTGATCTCAACCATGAAACACGGAGAAGAAAACAGGAAAGTCCAGTTCAGTGTAATGTTGGCATGTGACCAGCAGAGGGAGACAGACTGATCAGACCTCTGGGTGCAGCATGAGACATCTCTGTATGTTCTGTTCAAATGGACTCTTCTTCTGTTTCCAGCACCAACAACATGGACCCACCTGGACCTGGCCCCGGGTCTAAACCCAGACCTGAACCTGCTCCCAGCTCTCTGTCTCTGAAAAGTGACCGCTCCAAAGCCCATCCTCCAGAGTTTAGAGAAGCTCCTCCTGAAGACCAGAGGTGAGACCTTCTGAACCCAGAGCTCTGAACATGTTCTCAGGACAGCGCCACCTGCTGCTCATCCTTCATAAGTGCAAACAATGGTCCTGTGTTTCAGTGGAGCTCCTCTCAGTGTGACACAGATGAGTTGAGGTGGAACAGGATCACAGAAAACACTTTTCAGGCTCTCATTTATTTTCAGTCTAATTCTTACTCTCAGACTCATTTTACAAGAAGAATCCACTGTTTACGGGTTTCTTTCTGTAGAACGTCTGTGCTGAATTTTCTTTTGTTTACAAAGGTGCAGTGCTGTGGAATGACATTCAGTATGTTAGTGAAACATGTTTTAGTTTAAATACTTTTAAAATCAAGTTAAAATATAGCTGCAAGCAGCAATGTGGGGCCAAGCAGTGACCCAGCCTAATTTGATGACGTCCGTTGGATCAGTCTTCACCCAAAACACATTTTTGCATGTTATAGCGCCCCCTAGTGGCCAATGTGCACTGAATTTGATATGGCTGATTCTGTATGGGTGGTACATTGTGCACCAAGTTTCATTGAGAGAGCTGAAACGCACGTCAACGCACGTCAACGCACGTCAACGCACGTCAACGCACGTCAACGCACGTCAACGCACGTCAACGCACGTCAACGCACGTCAATTTGATTGGATCAGTTGGATCAGTCTTCACCTAAGGATCCCAGGGATACCACGTTTTTGAAAATCGGAGTTACGGTTCAAAAGTTACAAGCAGAAATGAGGGAGGAGAAGCATTTTAGCCGTTTTCCAATTCAGCGACTGCACGCTTGTGAGCGTCCTTGGAGGGGGATGTGCGTCATATCCGGCGCGACAACCGCCGTTCCATTCATTTTTTGTCCCCTGCACAGTTAAGATGCGCTCTGAACAGCGCAGTCGTTTCCATGAAAATCGGGGCGTGGACCAAGCATGCGAAAATGCACGCTTCGCACACTTAAAAGCCCCAGCATGCACAGCGCAGGAGGATATATGACTACAATGATGGCCATTTCGGATGTCGCGCACAGGGCTCCAAGGAGCGCTCAGGGAGTTAGTGTGTTTGCTCAGACACATTAAAAATTAGGGGGAACATTGGCCATGTCCCAATTCCAAGTATTACTAGTCGCAATAGAATATTTTTTTCTTTAGGGAACAAGGAGCAGACCACCCGGCTCATTGAGCTGAGGCGGGACTTGTTCCATTTCGCAGACGGTCATGCGAGAAACGTAGTACACTAAGGACCGAGCGAGTATGCGCTGTCTCGACTGCAGACCGAGTGCACACTCACAAGCGTGCCGTCGCTGGATTGGAAAACGGCTTTTGAGTGTTTTTCATAAAATCCAAGATGGCGGACATTCTATTCCGGCGGACATGACGTCATAGGATGCGTTGGATTCGTCTTGGCCCAAGGATTCTAGGGATTCCAAGTTTTTGCGAATCGGGCGTACGGAAGGAATTTTCAGGTACATTTCTGCGTGTATGTCCAATTTTCAAAAACTTGGCATCCCTGGACTCCTTGGGCCAAGCCGAATCCAACGCACCATATGTCGTCACCCTATTACGTCATTTTCCGCCATTTTGAATTTTATGGAAAACACTCAAAATGCTTCTCCTCCCTCAATTTTGGACCAATTTTGCTCAAATTTGGTACATAGCATCTTTGGACTGAGCCTCATCAGAAATATGCCTGGATTTTTTTATATCTCTTATCGTTGTGTTGTGACAGCCAATCAAACCTGCAACTTTGACCTGCTGGTGGCCCTAGAGGGCAAATTTGACCTGCTCATGGCGCTAGAGGGTTGGGGGTGGGGGCCTATAAATTGCTGTGGGTAATGAGGAGACTGGCTGGAATGTGCATGCAAAATTTCACAACTTTGTACAACTTTGTACCAGACGGTTCTAGGGGTTGCCATCGACTCCCAGAGGCGGAAGAATATATAATAATAAGAAGAAGAATCAGTAGAAACACTATGGGTGCCTCGCAGCTTCGCTGCTTGGCCCCAATAAATATCTTCTAGACTTCAGTCCTTTCCCCGTGTAGAGCCCATGTCCTTGTGTGTTTTACAGAGTGAGGTCTGAAGCCCCAGGTGGTCTAGTTTGATAACATCACTCTCACTTGACGACATTGACACTTTATATTTTATGTGACATCTCTATCAAAGAATACAGTTAAAGGTAAACCTTTACTTTTAAAACAAAATGTAGCCAAATAACAGACACACTCCATGATGCAACATTTCAATGATTCAACAAATTTGCTTCAGAGATGCTGTGCAAGCCTCTTTAATGAAATCCTATTTATCAATTTCCATCAATAGGCATAAAACAATAAAAGACATTAGGTATGACATTCTGGTGTGAGGTCACTGCTGGAGGACTGCTGAGGGTCAGGCAAGGCACTGCTGGAGGACTGCTGAGGGTCAGGCAAGGCACTGCTGGAGGACTGCTGAGGGTCAGGCAAGGCACTGCTGATTGAATAAACTGTGATGCTCTGCAGACAAAAATCAGTAGGGGGCGCAGACACTTTAAATCGGGCTAAAAACAATAACTGCTCTTGTGATGTCACAAAAGTGAAACGCTGCTGAGGCTGTTTGAAACTGACGCATTGAGTATTTCTCATGATTAACTGTCAAATAATGAAACAGTGTCGCTGTTAAACTAAGTATTTCTCATGATTAAATGTAAAATAATGAAAGAATGATTTAGACTTTTGATTTTGATTTGGTTCAGAGCTGTGCAGGTCAGTTCAGGTTTAGTCCGAGTTTAGTCTAATGTAGTCCTCCGATCGGGGCCTGATGTGACCCATTTTTCTTGGTATTTTGATTTGTTTTTTGTCAAGTATTTCCTTAGAAGTAGTTTACTCCTAGTTTAGTTCTGTTTTGATCTGTCCTGCCGAAAGACTGAAGACTTAAAGTTACAAACAGGGCTGGACTGGGACAAAAAAACGGCCCTGGCATTTTTGGCTCAGAACGGCCAACAGACTAATTTATGTTTGTGTTCCCCAAAGTAATGTATTTTACTATTGCTTTGGGGGTGATTTAAAAGTTCTTACATTCTATCAGGCTCTGGACGGGAAAAGTAGTCTACTCTCTCTTCTCTCTCCTCAACAGCCTGGCTCGACCAGACAGGAAGAGGGACAGATTATTACAGTTTATTAAGTGATAAATAGAAAACCTAAAAACCTAAATTAAAAATAAAAATATTAGGAACTACCTGGAAAAACTGTGGAACTATCTAAACCATCAAAACATTTAGTATCTTTAGGTTACATTTTTATTTTTGATAATGATCAGATAAATCTCAAACTAAGGCAGCAGAGACAAGACAAGATGTCTGAGCGGAAGTAACGATGCTCTCACTTAAGGTCGCTTAAATCGGCCTATTCAGTGTATGATGTGTGTGGAATTTGTTGTTTATCAAATCTGACCAATGTGGATGCCCCAGTGGAGTCAGTAGTGTGGAAACATTTACATGATTAAAAGGTTTCTTGTTAACCTAAACTGTATTCTTAGACTTAGACTTAGACAAACTTTATTGATCCACAAGGGAAATTGTTTTGGGTACGGTCGCTCACTCATCAAATATAAAATATGATATATAACAGAGGGAAAAAGAACAAAAAGAAAAATAGATGGAAAAGCAACCAAAGAGCAACAGACCTGATCAATAGACACAATTATATACATAAGATCTTCTTCTCCTTTCGGCTTGTCCCTTTTTCAGGGGTTGCCACAGCGAATCAACTTTTTCCATCTCGCCCTGTTTTCTGTATCTTCTACTCTGGCTCCAACTACCTCCATGTCCTCCCTCACTGCATCCATAAATCTCCTCTTTGGTCTTCCTCTTTGTCTCCTACCTGGAAGCTCCATCTCTAACATTCTTCTACCAATATATCCACTGTCCCTCCTCTGAACATGTCCAAACCATCTCAATCTGGCTTCTCTAGCTTTTTCTCCAAACCTTCCTGTCTGTGTTGTCCCTCTGATGACCTCGTTCCTGATCCTGTCCATCCTTGTCACTCCTAAAGAGAATCTGAGCATCTTTAACTCTGCTATCTCCAGCTCTGCCTCCTGTCTTCTGCCTATTGCAAGTGTTTCTAATCCATACATCATGGCTGGTCTCACAACTGTCCTGTAAACCTTTCCCTTCACCCTAGCTGGCACTCTTCTATCGCAGATCACTCCTGACACTTTTCTCCAGCTGTTCCATCCTGCCTTCACTCTATTCTTCACCTCTCTTCCACAGTCTCCACTGCTCTGAACAGATGATCCTAAGTATCTAAAATCCTCCACCTTCACCACCTCTGCTCCTTGTAACTTCACTGTTCCACTGTTCTATCCTTTACACACATGTACTCTGTCTTGCTACGACTGACCTTCATCCCTCTTCTCTCTAATGCGAACCTCCACCTCTCTAGATTTTCTTCTAGTTGCTGCCTACTCTCACTGCAGATCACAATGTCATCTGCAAACATCATAGTCCATGGCGACTCCTGTCTGACCTCATCTGTTAATCTGTCCATCACCAAAGCAAACAAGAAGGGGCTCAGAGCTGATCCTTGATATAGTCCCACCTCCACCTTGAAGTCTTCTGTCCTTCCAACAGCACACCTCACTACTGTTGTACTATTTTCATACATGTCCTGCACCAACCTAACATACTTCTCTGCCACTCCTGACTTCCTCATACAAAACCACAATTCCTCCCTTGGTACCCTGTCATAGGCCTTTTCTAAATCTACAAAAACACAATGTAGCTCCTTCTGACCTTCTCTGTACTTCTCCATCAGAATCCTCAAGGCAAATATTGCGTCTGTGGTGCTGTTTCTGGGCATGAAACCAAACTGTTGTTCACTAATCTCAACTTCCTTCCTCAACCTCGCCTCAACTACTCTCTCCCAAATCTTCATTGTATGACTCATTAACTTTATCCCTCTGTAATTGCTACAACTCTGCACATCACCCTTCTTATAAATTGGCACCAGAACACTTTTCCTCCACTCATCTGGCATCTTATCACTCGTTAAAATTTCATTAAACAACCTAAACAACCAACCACTTCTCCTAAGCACTTCCATACCTCCACTGGTATGTCATCAGGACCCACTGCCTTTCCACTCTTCATCCTCATTAGGGCCTTTCTAACTTCATCCTTTCTGATCTGATCTACCTTTTTCCTGATAGTGTCTGGCTCCTCATTTCTATGCTCCCTTTCATTTTCCTCATTTAACAACTCCTCAAAGTATTCCTTCCATCTACTCAACACACTTTCCTCACTGGTGACTACATTTCTTTGTCCTTAATCAACCTCACCTGCTGTACATCCTTACCAGCTTGATTTCTCTGTCTTGCCAATCTATACAACTCCTTTTCTCCTTCCTCTGTGTCTAACCTATCATACAACTCCTCATATGCCTTTTGTTTGGCCTTTGCCACTTCCCTCTTTGCCTCCTTTGCCCTCTCTCTGTACTCTAGTCTATTCTCTTCTGTCCTCTCACTGTCCCATCTCTTCTTTGCTAACCTCTTCCTCTGGACACTCTCCTGAACCTCATTGTTCCACCACCATGTCTCAAGTACAGGACCTAATTATATACATAAGATAATGATAATAAATATATATGTACAATCACAAAAATAGAAAAGTAGTAGTCAAATATAAAATACAGTATCAAATATGATGATACGATGATTTTGACGAAAAAACTTTTGGGGAAATTTGCCGTTTTCTATCCATGCGGCATGCCTGTCCATCACCTAAAAGTCCCGGTATTATCCTAACATTACTACTGCTGACCTGCTGTGATACACTTCCCTGGTCACACCTCCTTATACCAATATGATTATGAAACTGGCGGGATCAGTGCAGAGAAAGGGGCGGGACCGTAAGCTTCTATATCCTGATTGGTTTAGTCCACTGTCTATACTGAAGATGGACCAATGGGACACTTCCTCTAAATTGTGGGCCGGTGACCGGTCTCTAAGTTAACAAAAAAAAAAAAAAAAAAAACTGCATCGGCACCGGCCCCCGAGGACTGTCGGCCCACCAGGAAAATGCCCGGTATGCCAGATGGCCAGTCCAGGCCTGGTTACAAGGCAAAAATGTACACAAATAAAAGTCCAAGTACAGGGCCTGTTGTGGAGCTCGTTTAAACATGTTGCTTTTGGTTCATTGAAGGTGAAGTATTTGCTTTGAAATAGTTTAGTCCTGGTTTAGTTCTGTTTGGATCGATGTGGTCCTGGTTTAATCCTGATCGAATCCAAACTCTATTGATGAAGTGGAACATTTGAAACAAAGCAGCTCAACACCCAGTGAAGTGTGATGTGTCCAGCAGAGGGAGACACAGACCGACCAGAGCTCTGGGTGCAGGGCAGAGACACATTTCACAGTAACTCCACGTCTGGAGAACAGAACTTCTAAACAGGAGACATCTCTGTATGTTCTGTTCAAACTCTTCTTCTGATTCCAGCACCGACAACATGGACCCACCTGGACCTGGACCCGGGTCTAAACCCAGACCAAGACCTGCTCCCAGCTCTCTGTCTCTGAAAAGTGACAAGTCCAAAGGCCTTCCTCCAGACTTCAGAGAAGCTCCTCCTGAAGAGCAGAGGTGAGACATTTGAACAGGTCTTTTCACACTGATAAACAGAGACAAACTGAGTTGGGCTGTTGCTGTGTGACTGTCTCCTCAGTCAAACACATTCTTCAGTCTGTATCTTCTGTCCTGCTTTGTCCTGGTCATGTGCTCCAGAGGGTCACACTTACACAGACACAAGTTTAAACTACTGCAGAACACATGAGCTCCACTGGCTCTACACTGCCCCCTGTGGACCAGCACTGAGAATACACTAAAGCCAATTGTCTTTTTATCTGCAAATATAAAACCTAAATACGTTTACGTTATAGGTTTGTAAAAGACACTTCATCAAATCAAGATATGATTGTTCCAAAATGTCCACAGCTAATCCTCAGTCACTGTGAGCATGTGGTTGGAGCAGACTTCAGGCCATTCTGTCACAGAACATTTCTAATGAAACCTTTGAATATGAAATATGTCACATACTCCAAAGATTAGTTAGTAACACATTTCCAGTTGATAATCCAAACTCCAGCACACTGTGCCAGTGGATGTTCTCTGTATTGTGAGTCTCAGTTTCATTGTCTGATCTAAAAGCAGGAGAGCAAACAGCACAGTCTGGTTTTGTCCTGGTGACTAAAGCTCAGTTCTACTCACACGTCCCACAGCACTAGTGAGTAGTTTTGGTAGAGGCCTCCTGACCATCAGAGACATCTCTGTATGTTCTGTTCAAACTCTTCTTCTGATTCCAGCACCGACAACATGGACCCACCTGGACCTGGACCCGGGTCTAAACCCAGACCTGAACCTGCTCCCAGATCTCTGTCTCTGAAAAGTGACTGGTCCAAAGCCCATCCTCCAGTGTTTAGAGAAGATCCTCCTGAAGAGCAGAGGTAAGAGATCTGGACATGTTCTCAGGACACCACCACCTGCTGCTCACCCTTCATCAGTGCAAACAGTGACCCTGTGTTTTAATCTCAGTGTGAGATACAGTATATGACTATTGCTATTGCTTATTTCCACTTGCCACTTGGGCGGTAGGACTTGTGTCTTCTTCAGACGTGTTCTCCTTCAGAGGTGTTCTTCTTCAGAGGTGTTCTTCTTCAGAGGTGTTCTTCTTCAGAGGTGTCAGCTGACTGCTGTGGCGCGTCTCCCCAGGTGTGGTTAGTTTGACAGATCTGGCAGATCTATCAGACTGACCATGCCTGCCATCGCGCAGTGGTCTTTGGAGAAGTGAGTCCCATGTGTGAGCAAAGGGAAACGCTCCCTCGTTTCCGTCCATGTTCCCTGCGTCCCGTCCTAAAACTTGAGCTTCTCGTATCAATCTTTTCTACTTGAAGTACCTTTGTGAAAATGTTCCCAACAGCACTGTCTCTGTGTGTGAACCTCCTGTACACCCTTGTATACAGCCCCACTGTGGGGCAAATATAAGAAGGCCACACTGCAAAAGCTCAAAGTATCTTCTAATGATGTCCTCAGAATGCTGCTGAAAAAGCCCAGGGCCAGTAGTGCCAGTCTTCTGTTCTGTCAGGCTCGTGTGAACACTTTTCAGGCTCTCATGACAAACCTGATGTATAAATCCATGTGTGGCCTAAATGACTCTCTGAACTGTGTGGTGTTGATGCTGGTGAGTCCCAGGTTTAGTGCTGTGCAGTACCACTGCTCTTTATGGAAACACTGAGCTGTCTTTTATCACCCTGTTTTACTCTTGTCTCCTGTCTTATTGTGTTCTTTTATGGACCATGAGTCTGGAATAAATAAATGATGATGACTTTATTGTTTGACAGGGAGCCAGGCCCAAAGGAGCAGCTGGATGCCATATTCAGGGTGAGTACCCCACGAGCGCAGCATGTGTGGGGTTCTGTGGGTGCTCCTCAGGTACTCTCTTTGACTAAAACTCTTCTCTTATTGTTCTGTTCCAGCTTCATGAGGAGCGCGTCGTGACTTTTGTCAAAAAGGAGCTGCAGAAGATCTACAGGCGCCTGGCCTCAGATTACCCAGAATGCTCCGAGAGTGAGGAGGAGGAGCAGAGCAGCAGAGAGGTTCTGAACATCACCCTGGACTTCCTGAGGAGGATGGACCAGGAGCAGCTGGCCCAGCGCCTGCAGAACAGTAAGAACTCTGTTACTGTCCATCTGAGGAACAGACCACACCAGACTTGACTTCACAGTAACAACAGACTCACAGAAAGTACTACAGTACTACAGTACTGCAGTACTACAGTACTGCAGTACTACAGTACTACAGTACTGCAGTACTACAGTACTACAGTACTACAGTACTACAGTACTATGACCCGGTACATGAGGAGGTGCTTTATCCACCTGAGAACAGCTGCTGGATATTCTCTGTTTCACTTTGGCTACGTTTATACGGCGACGATCAAAACAGAAGACGCAAAAGTGGCGTCTCGTCTTCAATTTTTTATCTGCGTTTAGACGAGCGTTCTCAACAGGAAATGTTTGTTTATACGAAGACGCAAAAGTGGGCGAATTCGATTGAATATGCATGCCAGGCCGCTAGGTGGCACTGTGGCATGTCGGCAAGCATGCGAAAAATTGTCATTTTCTAATAGTTTATTTTACCCGTCTCTGTTCACCTATGGTCTCTGTATACATTTTATACAATTGTTGAAATGACTCTTGTATGTTGACTAGAGCTGCTAGCGCAACTTGAACATCCGCGGTATCAAGGTAGTCAGACATGTTTGTTATTGTTTTGACCGGCTTGGCGCATCCAGTGTGATGTCAGGTGTATGCGACATGAACATGTTTTGCGCTTCTTGCCGTTTAGACGGAGACGCGACCCGGGCCGTCTTCAGAACTCCACACTCTGGAAGGAGTCTTCAGATTTTTGCGGTTTCAGAGCCCGACGGTGCCGCCGCCCTGTAAACGAAAGACACTTCCGATAAAATATTTTGTCGTTTTCAGTCGCAGTCGTCCTCGTCTAAACGGCCCCTTAAAGGTGCATTATATCAGTTTTCTGGTGGAGGTTCATCAAAAGTCTTGAGCTGCAACAAATTTATCATAATTTACTTTTGTGACTCTGTGGCTCAAATCTCATCGTATTACAACAAAAAGAACAAAAGTCTCAAAAAGAAAATGTACACACGATAAATATTGCGTCCAAAAATATGTTGTTCCAGCGTTCATATTTTCAACGAAAAGTCGATGTCATTATCGTGACAGGCCTCCTCATCTCTATATAAAAAATATAAAATCAAATCACCATGGAAACAAGCAGGTTGAAGAAGTGAAAAGTTCCATGCTGCATATTTAACTTTACAATTAAACGCAGCTGATTTACTGTGTGACGTTCCAGTGAAGACGTTTTCAGAAGGAGCTGGAGTCGACAGCTGTTTGTCTTTATTCAGGTGGTTATGTTGGAGTGTGCAGAGGGAAACTGAAGTCTGATCTGCAGCAGAGGGTCAGCCGTGTGTTTGAGGGCGTGGCTAAAGCAGGAGACTCCGCCCCCTGGCCCAGATCTACACAGAGCTCTACATCACAGAGGGCGGGGCCTCAGAGGTCAACCAGGAACATGAGGTCAGACACATGGAGACCGTGTCCAGAAGACCGGCCGCTCCAGAGACCACCATCACATGTGAAGACCTCTTTAAACCCCGCCCACACTCACCAGAGCCAATCAGAGCGGTGCTGACGAAGGGCGTGGCCGGCGTGGGGAAAACGGTGCTGACTCAGAAGTTCAGTCTGGACTGGGCTGAAGGCAAGGCCCACCAGGACCTCCATCTGCTGTTCCCGTTCACTTTCAGAGAGCTCAATGTGCTCAGAGACACACAGTTCAGCCTGGTGGAGCTGCTGCACCACTTCTTCAGTCCATCCAAAGATCTCTGCAGCTTCCAACAGCTCCAGGTGCTCTTCATCTTTGACGGTCTGGACGAGTGCAGACTTCCTCTGGACTTCAGCCGAACCCGGGTCCTGACCGACCCCACAGAGTCCACTTCAGTGCACGTGCTGCTGGTGAACCTCATCAGGGGAAGGCTGCTTCCCTCCGCTCGCCTCTGGATAACCACGCGCCCCGCCGCGGCCAATCAGATCCCTGCTGAATGCGTCTCCATGGTGACAGAGGTGCGAGGGTTCACTGACCCGCAGAAGGAGCAGTACTTCAGGAAGAGGTTCACAGACCAGGCCACAGCCGTCTTCTCCCACATCAAGAGCATCCGCAGCCTCCACATCATGAGTCACATCCCGATCTTCTGCTGGATCCTCTCCATGGTTCTACAGAAGCTTCTGGAACAAATAGAACCAGAGCTGCCCCGGAGTCTCACACAGATGTACGTCCACTTCCTGGTGGTGCAGGCCAAAGTCCAGAACATCAAGTATCACGAGGGATCAGGGGAGGACCTTCACTGGACTCCAGAGACCAGGGAGATGGTGCAATCTCTGGGAAAACTAGCCTTTGAGCAGCTGCAGAAAGGAAACCTGATCTTCTACGAGAGTGACCTGAGCGAGTGTGGACTGGACGCTGCAGCGGCCTCAGTGTACTCTGGAGTGTTCACACAGGTCTTCAGAGAGGAGCCAGGCCTGTACCAGGACAAGGTCTACTGCTTCATCCATCTGAGTGTGCAGGAGTTTCTGGCTGCTCTTCACGTCCATCAGACCTTCTTCAGCTCTGGAGAGAACCTGCTTGAGCCACCACACTCCTCTGAGAGTCCTGAATCAGTATCAGAATCAGTACAGACACGCACATTATCATCCATATTTAAACTTTTTAAAACTGGGAAACCAAGACAAACAAGTAAAGAAAACTCTGAGAGGCCTAAGTCCAACCCAGAGAAGTCTCTGAACTATTCAAATTCAGAAGACTTCTCTGTCTCCTCTGCAAGTCCTGAGTCTGAGACAGTCTTCTACCGCTCTGCTGTGGACCAGGCCTTACAGAGTCCAAACGGACACCTGGACCTGTTCCTGCGCTTCCTCCTGGGGCTGTCTCTGCCGACCAATCAGAGGCTGCTGCAGGGTCTGCTGACTCAGACAGGAAGTGACCGGACCAATCAGGAGACAGTAAAGTACATCAAACAGAAGCTGGATGAAGAGGGTCTGTCTGCAGAGAGAAGTCTGAACCTGCTCCACTGTCTGAACGAGCTCAACGACCACAGTCTGGTGAAGGAGATACAGAGATATATGAGAGGAGGTCTGCTCTACAGGTTAAGTTCTCCTGCTCAGTGGTCGGCTCTGTCCTTTGTCTTACTTTCCTCAGACTCAGACCTGGAGGAGTTTGACCTGAGGAAATACCAGGCCTCAGAGACAGCTCTCCTGGGTCTGCTGCCGGTGGTCAGAGCCTCCACCAAAGCCCTGTGAGTCCAGACTGTATTTAAACTCTTGTGGAGGGTCTAGTCTCTAATGTCCCTCTCTGTCCTCAGTCTCTGTGGCTGTGGCCTGTCCCCTCACAGCTGTGGTCCTCTGGCCTCAGTCCTCAGCTCCTCCAGTCTCACACACCTGGATCTCACTAACAACGACCTCCAGGACTCAGGAGTGGAGCTGCTGTGTTCTGGACTGAAGAGCGCCCCCTGCAGACTGGAGACTCTCAGGTGAGACGCTCCCATGATGCACTCTGCCCCCTTGTGTCCACATGAGTGTAATTGTGTGTCTTTAGGCTGTCTGGATGTCTGGTCTCAGAGAGGGGCGGGGCTGCTCTGGCCTCAGCTCTGAGCTCCGCCCCCTCCCACCTGAGAGAGTTAGACCTCAGCTACAACCATCCAGGACCCTCAGCAGAGCTCCTGACCGCTCTACGGGACCACTGCCCCCTGCAGTCTCTCAGGTGAGGGTCCTGGTTCAGTGGGTCTCTGGTCCATGGTCGGTCCAGGTCCTGGTCTCTGGTCTGGTCTAAACTGGACTTGTGTGTTTCAGGTTGGATCCTGCTGGAGAACAGTGGATGGTCCCAGGTCTGAGGAAGTGTGAGTCTCTGTATTTCATTCAGTTCATGGGGACATTAACATGATGGAACTTTATCACACTTTAAATCTTCACAGTTATAGAGGAAACATTAGTGTGATTTGAGCTCAACATATGTAGACAGACTTGACACATGATTGTTATTGTTCACCATTATTACATCTGAAAATAGAAATGAAATAAAACAACTTTTCAGATTGTCAGGAACAGGAAGTGATGTCATGTGTTTGTGTCCTCAGATTCCTGTGGGTTCTCTCTGGATCCAAACACAGCTCACAGAAACCTCCAACTGTCTGAGGACAAACAGACAGTGACCTTTGTGACAGAGGAGCAGCAGTATCCAGATCATGAGGACAGATTTACAGACTGGCCTCAGGTCCTGAGCTGCACTGGCCTGAGGGGGCGCTGTTACTGGGAGGTGCAGTGGAGGGGGAGGAACATTGATATAGCAGTGAGTTACAGAAGAATCAGACGGAGAGGAAAGGGAGATGAGTGTGTGTTTGGACGCAATGATCAGTCCTGGAGTCTGAGGATCTTTAATGGACTTTACTCTTTCTATCACAACAACAGAGAGACATACCTCTACTCCTCCTCCTCCTCCTCCTCCTCTTCCTCCTCCTCCTCCTCCCGTCGCTCAGGTCGAGTGTCTGTGTTCCTGGACTCTGAGGCTGGATCTCTGTCCTTCTATGAGGTCCTCTCTGATGGAAAACTGCTCCACCTCCACACCTCCAGCTCCTCCTTCACTGAGCCTCTGTTTCCAGGGTTTAGACTGTGGGAGGAAGGTTCCTCTGTGTCTGTAGTGGATCTGAGGAGAGCGCCTCCTGGTGGACATATGTGACCCTTTTATGATATAATGATTCTTTCAATCAGTCTGTCCTAAATCAGTGAAAATGTAAAAAACAAAAACACACGAGTCTGTCCCACTCCACACGACTTTAAAAACCACAGAATAATTCACAAAAATCCTGAAATAGATAAAAAGGTAAAAGATAAAGTGTTCTTGCAGGTTTAGATGGTGAAAATAAAAACTTGACTGGAGAAAATTCAACCCAAACTTTGAGTTATTTTTGTAGCACTGAAATCTGAAATGTAGAGGGTCAAATAATGAACATCTATAAGTGACGTGGAACTAAACACCAAATCCACTTCCAAATGTGTAAAGAGACACTATAATGTACTGAAGTGATCATGTAGGTCAGGGGTGCCCGACCAGTCCATCGTGTATGGATACGTTCACACTGCAGGGCTTAATGCTCAATTCAGATTTTTTTGTGAAATCCGATTTTTTTGCGAGTTCGTTCACATTTCCAATTAAATGTGACTTGTATGTGATCTCCAGTGTGAACTTTAAACGCCCCAAAAGTGTCCCGCATGAGCCTTGGAGGACACGACGAGGTCACGTGCAGCGAGCGCGCTCAGTGTTTACGGAAGTCGCCTAAAGTTGCTGTCGTACCGGAGCCAACCCCCGACCCATCAACCTCAAAAGTAGATTTCGTATAAAAAAGGTTGAGCACCCCTGATGTAGGTGAAATATTGTAAACTGTCGTTGTGATTTTATGTTTTGCCTTCAAACCTCTAAAAAACAAATGTTCAAATAAAAGTCTAAAACTCTAACATGTTTATCGCTGGTTATTGCTGCGGCCTGTGATCGCACATTGCTGCGACAATGGACCCCACGGGTGCGTTACTGGACGCGAGCCCTTTCCATTGATATATATATTGCCACCATAGGTGGCACCATATTGTTATTGTTCTGGTTTTTCTTATTCTTATTATTTTTACGACCACTTTTTTCAAGGTTCGGGTACTTCCCACCGACGAAAACTCACGAAATTTTGCACAAAATTCAAGAA